>BEXV01000995.1:133214-147332 GCA_003118195.1 Hemicentrotus pulcherrimus
ACATGAAGACGAAAATAATCTTCCAAAAACAACATCTGCTGATAGATCTTGATCTAAGTTCGTGCCAAAACATTGCAAAAGTAAAAGAAGGGGCCGTTTAACGACCTGGCGCGATTGCATCCAGCACGCGAAGTCGCCATTTGAATCCATTTCAATGTATAGATTACAAAAAACTGCTGGGTATAGCATCGGTGCGCGATAGCCGACGGTCTAAGGCGCTGGTTTCGGCTGCCAATCTACATGTGATGGCTCGGGTTTGTACCCCGCCGTCTAATTTTTTTTTTTTTTTTAAAGGCCGAAAAAGAGGGGTGCGGTTAATACACGAGGGCGGTTAATACAACGTTAATTACGGTAGGCTTTAAAATAATTGCAATTATGAACTTTCGATTTAACTTTCTCCTTGTTCCAGGGGCGTTGAGCCATGGGATAGGACTGATACCATCTACGTAGAGAGGCTGGAGGTTGACGGTACAAGCTCGGTCAGCAAGTCAGATGATTTCTTGACCAACAACAGGCAGCAGGTCATCACAGGCATCAAAGACTTTGAAGTCAGGGATGACTATCTCTTCGCTACCCAGGTCAAGAGTGGAGCGGTAAGTACAGTGCATGTTATTCCCTGCAGTGGGACCATATCTTTGATTGTGGCGTCTCTGGCTACGGCCCACGAGACCGATCATCTGACAACTCTTTCCAGGGGGGTGTTTCAAAAAGATCCTAAGTAGAACTGAACACTAAGTTGGACTTAAAAAAAATTATGGACAGCCATTGGAGCCTTAAAATGAAATATTTTCAAAAGCAGAAATTTCAGTATTTCAGATTTTTCATAAATTCCACATCAAGAACATGAAATCCCTGTTGGTAATAGAAAATATGAATGATTTTAATCAACATTTTATGCCTTTTAAAATAACATTTACATGTACATGCCAACGGCTTTCCATAATTGTCAAGTCCAACTTTATAGAGATACATGTACATGTACATGTAATTTCAACTTAGGATCTTTGTGAAACACCCCCCAGGGTTCATAGGACCGACAGCCCACAAGACCAACAACCTTTTAGACCGACAATGTCAGTCCTGTAGGCCAGCCCAGTACTATCCACGTTTCAGAGGTTTCACTGGATAATGTCAGTCTCTTTGGGCCTTCTTACAACTTTTTTATGAGGATTCTCTTCACTGACAAAGTGACGTCCCACAAGGCACTAATTTCGCTATTTTCCCTTATTTTTGTTTTTTTTGTTTTAATCGGTCTCTTGGGCTGTCGGTATGATGGGCCGTCGGTCACATAGACCTTTTGGAGCTTTCCTCTTTTCTATATTTTAAAAATGTTTTTCTTTGTTTTGTTGTTTTTGTGGGCCAATGCTACACTGTATATGGTGAATGATTCATCAATGTCGGTCTACTGGGATAACCCTAGTATTTATTTGGTGTTAATTGGCCATGTAAGTAAACGATCATAACTCACTAAGATCTTCATAACAATCGCAACAAACAATCTCAAAAGTGGTTGGAGTATTTGTGTTTGAGATTCGATCCGGTTAGACTACTACTCTTTCTGTGATCGGTTGTCAAAATGTTATAAGTTTTGTGACTGTGTCAACACAATCTCTTTGCTCATCAAACGTATCATTTAAATCCATTATCATTATGTTGATTATGTCATTAAAAAAAAAATCAAAGCTGGAATTTACGGCTGTGAGGCATGTTGTCAGTTGGTCTCATTTAAAACAGTGAAACCACCAATACATGTACATCAACAAAATAGTATAATATTTTTCAAACAAAAGTGTTATATTTAATGAAAGCCTGCAATACATGTATGTACATGTAGGCCTACAATATACACCTACAACCTGTACATACATGTACAAACATGTATTACAGATGAAAACTACATCAAACAAACAGCAATAACAATACAGAAACAAAAGTTGGGATGTTTCCAGCATATGAATGCACATAAACTGCATAATTTCCCACATACAGTACATGTACTGCATCATTAATGAGAGTGAAACAGGAAGTATGAAGTCATCAGCATTCTTGAATATGCATGTATTGTACGTATCATATTTCATAACTGCGCATGCATACAAATGTTGTGCAAAGCATTGGAAGTGCCATTGCGAAACAGAAACTTGCAATGGTGTAATTCATATTTTATAGCATGGATGTCAAGAAGGCTGATATTTTTAAGTGCTTACATGTAGTTTAACGGTGTGTTTAGTTTCTTTCAGATATAAACTATACAGTTTATTACAAGTGGAATCAAGGACTTAACCTAAACTGTGTTCATGTACTTGCGCTAATCTTTTCATATACTTAAATGGAAACCCTAGTTTTGTTAAAGGGATACACGGTCCTACATGTTACCAGTGTCTGTGATATGGTGTAATACTGAAGCCCTAAAAAAAAAAAATTCGCTCTTCAAAATGATCAAGAAGTGCCTCTAAAAAGTAAAAATCTTTGAGTGACCGGTTTTATCATACCGGTTATGAAATCTCTTCTGCGAACGGTTTTCAAAATTTGTAATTCCAATCATTAATATCTTGATAATCAAACAGGCAATAGACTTGCAAACGACATGGAGTTCCTGACTGACCTAGAGGTTTATAATTATTGTAGCATGAGCTAAATCAAGGATTATTTCTAAAGGATCTGAGACAAAGTTGCCGGATTCCTTTAATGATGGGGAAAAAAACAGATCCCCTCAAATCAATTTAAGTACTTAAGTTTGTTTCGACTCAAATGGATTGCTTCTGTAAATTATTTAATTGGTGATTGACAAAGAGTGCATGGGGAGAGAAGAGTGATGAAAGAGAAAGGAAAAGAGAAAATGAAGCTGCAGGAGGTTTAACAAACGGTGGTATTGAAGAAGATGGATAGATTTATAGGGGGAAGAAGAAGGAAAAGGAGAGAGAGAGAGAAAGAAAGAAAGACAAAGAGAAAGAGGTATATTGACAGATACAGAATTAGGAAAAGATGAAGAGAAAAAGAAAAAGAAAACATGAACATGTACATGTACATGTACGTACAGTGTAGGAGGTTAAAAATGGTGGTATAAAAGATGAATAGATTAATATACATGTAGGGGGAAGAAAGAAGGAGAGAAGGAAAGGCAGGCAAGAGAAAGACGGACAGAAAGAGGTAAATTGGTAAATACAGAACAAGGAAAAGATGAAGAGAAAGAGACAAAGACAAAAGCTAAATGAATACAAAAATATTTCAAGTACTAAGTAGCCTGAGGCAAAGGAAAGGAAACATTTTTGGCGGCAATTACTAAATCCTGGAAAGACTTCCTATATTTCCTGAAATGAAATTGTACCTGGCAAATATAGATTCTTAATGCCCATTACAATGATCATTCATTTATGTACTGTACATGGACTATAGCAATTTTATGTGCATGTTGATGACCGTAATGTGTCTCGTACATGTACACATGTATGCGAATGCAGTTTCGTCATGCCCGTTTATAGAACTATTTTTGTTGCGCGGTCTGCCATGGATACATCCTACAGGTACCTTGTCAGTCGTGCCTGGTCATTGACAATGTAATGATGATTTTGCAATATTGTTTTGTAAAGAAATCTCCCCCAACTGTTCATGGTTGAGTGGTTGTGCTCTAGAAAGCTTACTACCAGTCGTCAACAGGCCTCGTGTGTGCTGGTGTGTTTTGTCCATGGCACCCACGTACCCGTTTCATCGCACTGCAACCAACAGGATGAACTTTGATATCGATTTCTCACTGCCCTGCGCCATTTTTGAGGAGCGAAGCACCAAGCTTTATTTATCTAGTCACAGTCGTTCACTCTACAAGGTTATATTATTAGTACATGTACGGCATATGTTTATGTATGGCTTATATATACATTTGTATGTACATTACAGATATGACACCCTGAAATTATTATTTTGATAATTTGTTAAAAACTAAAGATGAGACTGGCAAACAAAATATACACTGTATTTTGACCCATAAAGCTTTGTTACGGGCAACAGTTTATGTTTTCCTTATCTCTTTCCATATAAAAATTTGTTGTGACAATACAATATCCTTGCTTGATAAAGTTTATATCTTCTTTCAAGTTTATTGATCATTCTAAAGAGACAGAGATTTCGTGTCGATCAATGACATTCTGAGAGGATTAAAACTTTATCTAGAGAGAGAGGTATTAAAAGGCAAAAATGTCACAATTATTTCATGAAAGTTTTCATTACAATGGTCCGGTTACATGGAATAGATGACATGTACCTTGTGAACTACGCTGTAGTATGTCAGTTGAATTATTTAAGAAGCATCTCAAAACACACTTACATGTACTTACATTATACTTATAATAACTGCATTTTATTTTCTATCATATTTTTGTTAAGTTTTAATTCATTGATTTATTTGTGTTGTAAAGCCCTTTGATCAGCTCTAAATTGGATTATAGCGCTATAAAAGAAACAATTTATTATTATTATTATTATTATTGTTATTTATTATTCCAAATTCATGGGCAACAGCGCATGAGGAAAGTGAGAACATGAGGGTTTGACAATGAAGGAGACGCTATTAAAACATAATGCACTGTTTGCTTCCTGGTCACTTATCGCACTGTTTGCTTCCTCGTATTACGCAGTATCTGCTTAATCGTGCATTGAAGTAAATGGTCATTACAAATTGATAATGAGGAAATGCACGGCACAATAAAACACACACTCCTTTTTAATGGTCCATGAAACCTGGTGATTTATGAAGCAGTAAACTACATGTACATATAGTAACCTTTTTGAATATTTTTATGATGATGTTCTACTTGTAGCTACTTACTCCCTCTATAGAAAACTTCCCCAATCGGTGCCTGTTGGTCCCCCATGATCCTCCTGTCAGTGACCTTGCTGGGTTATCTACATGTAATCCCTTCTGGCCTAGTAGTATTGATGGTATTCAAAAGGTGTGTCTGCACTATCTCGAGATTGCCAAATATCCAGCTATTTTGAACTATCCCGATCGAAAGCTATCCAGCTATTTGCGTCTTCATTAGAACGAAGTAGCAAATTAGCTGGATAGTTGGTCGGGATAATATCCCAAGATATCTCGGTCTAGTTTGCGGTTTTCCGTGTTTACTCGAGGCAGGCTCGAGGTCAGTGGTTGTACTAGCACGCTGAGCGGTATAGCTCGTATGTGCGAACCGGAAATCGTTGTGCATGATGGGATCGGGATAATTCACTCCGTACTTCGGTCTAATGAAGACGGTCGCGAACTATCCCGCTAGTTGGGAAATAGAAGGATATTTTGCAAACTAGACCGAGATATCTTGGGATATTATCCCGACCAACTATCCAGCTAATTTGCCACTTCGGTCTAATGAAGACGCAAATAGCTGGATGGTTTGCGATCGGGATAGTTCAAAATAGCTGGATAGTTGGCAATCTCGAGATAGTGAAGACGGGCCTAATGCGTATTATTAAAGATCCTTCTGTAATCTTGTGCACTAACCACTCATTTACACATTAAACATTGTGCAGCAGTTTGCCGCTTCCTACCATCTGATCATCTTTTAGAGTGGAAAACCATTATCAAGAAATTAATCGGTAGCTTTCCAAGAATAACCACATCCTCGTCAAGTTCACACTTCAGTTGGCTATTACAACAATTTATTCAGGCTTTATTTTTTGTCAAAGTTAAAGGGTTAAGTTGTGAGAGTAGGTACATGTAATACCTTGCAATATGTACATGTACACTGTACATGTACATGTACGTAGATACTCGAGGGTTAGGTACCGGTACTGTATGTTTGTATTGTATGGTCCCGGATTGAAGTTGTAGGGCTCGAAGGAAAACAGTTGGGCCTATTTAACTACTGATGGAGCCACCCTACTATTAAAACAAGACTAATAAATAAATAAATTAAAGAGAGATGCATGGTCCTCAGCTTCCATGTGCAGTTAGTCATAATTCGCTGACACCAGACTTGGTGGAAATGGGTGTACAAGTCATGCTCCCAGCAAACCCGTAGTCCCATCAAGAAATACCCTCTCAGAGAGTCTTTGGGCGAGGGAAAAAGTCAGATAAGGACTTCTCCATACAGAATGAGGCGATTGGTGGAAAATACAGAGCATTTTAATACAAGAGGCCTATTGGTCATAAAAACTAAGACTAATCCTGGTGATTGACAAAACCCTGTATTTGGTTAACACCAGAATGGTGTCAAATTCCCAATGAGAGCCCACTAGTACATGTACATGTAGGTACTGTACATTGTACATGTACAGTATGTGTTTTTCAGACCTATGTTGCATATTAAAGGTATTACAAAGTTTTGGGAAATTTTGAAAAACGGGTGGATAATGATTATTTACAATTTTGATATACATGTGTATTTGGATGCCCCTGTGGATGTATCAAAAGCACTAGAAATTTTAGACCCTAAAACACTTCTGCTTTAGAGAAAAATTGAATATAAAGATTTATTGGTGCTCCCGATAAATATTGATGAATTTCAAAAAGCTCCTATGGCCGTACAATGGTAGCTGTGACCATGTACATGTACATGTATTATGCGCTATACAAAACCTGAACTATTAAAAAGGCAAATTAATAATACCAGTAGTACAGTCCTATGCATATTAGTTTGTATATTTTGTGTAATAGACCTGCAGAGTATGCAATATTTATGATAATAATTGCAAATTTGTATGCAGTTAAATATAATGTGCATTGCCTAGTGTAACATTTTTAGGGCAAACCTGTATCTTTTGAAGCCTACTACCTGTAAAAAGCACACAATATGGCCTTCTGGCTCCATACAGACGACATGATTAATGAGTTCCATTCTCTCAAAATTTCATTCCGAGCCTGACTGCTCTTTGCTGGATGACAGGTTTAGTGATAAATATGTTCAACTTCTACATGTACCAGTAAAATTATTATTTTAATTTTATTCTTAAATGAAATTTGTTGCTTTTATAAATGTAATGCTCCCTGGGAGAAATTTCAATTATTAAACATATTTGTGGCTTAGATTTTTTCTGACTTGTTCTTAAAAAACAGATCGATCAATCGATCTTATTATTGGGTGTAAGCCACAAATATGTTTAGTAATTATTGAAATTTGTAAGTCTTCAAAATTAAAAACTAAAATTTGCAAGAGCTGCAGTGTTCATTGTTGGAAAAGAGGCATGTATAATAATTGTATCCATCTTGTACATGCATGTAGCAGTAGAAAAAAATGTTTTCATGAGAAATTTTAAATTTGTTGGTGTAATTCACATTTTAAAAATAGCTTTTTCCTGGTATCTTTATGAACACAGTGTACAGTTTAGGGATGTGTTACAAAAATTTGGCATTACCTTAATACAAACCTGCTTGCACATTGTGTGTACATTATGATGATGAAGAAGAATATATACATGTACATTGTACACTGCACTTCTTGCAGCCGGATTTGGCACCTTATGACTACCGGTACTAGTATCAAACATGTAGAGTATATTACTATTTGTGCTTTATTGATGTTCATGTCCAATATTGGCTGTTCCCAGACGAGGGTTAAAAGTGCATGGATTTATGTTTGATCAACAGCCTGGCTTTCAATTCCATTTCAACAGGTAGCACTCAGTAGTAACCGACTTGAAGCAAAAAAAGATGCACAATGATAAATGAAGTCTATCAGAATCTATGTTCAGAATACTTACCGATACAGACGGTGCTCATTTAAAACGAGGGGTTATAGTCTTAATTTTTTACCAAGATTTGAGAGGGTAATGTAAACCCCCTCCCCTCCTTAAAAAATTGGATGTTTGTACGAAACATGTTACTACATCAATGGCTTTGCAGTCGATTTGCCACGCTAATTAAATTCCTATTAAACTTTAACCTTAGACCCAAAGCTATACCCAATTCTAACTCTAACCCTAAAACTAACCCTAAACCGAACTTTAAACTCAATTGTAGCCCTAATCTTAACTCTAACCATAACCTCAACCTCAAACTCAACCCTAACCCTATCATTTTGAACAAAATAAAGCCAGGAGCAATTTGTTGATTGGCTACACTATTAAAGTGAATTGATATTTAAAATGTATGCATGTACATATTCATGTACATGTATGAATGCACGTACACGGATTATGTATTTGCTTAGACTCTTTATTGCTTTCCACCCCTTTAGAAAATGAGATCACTTTTAACCATAGCTTGTTTTTCATTGTGCAGTGCATGCACAATGAAAAACAAGCTATGGTTAAAAGTGATCTCATTTTCTATAATACCGGTAAACAAATAACCATTGTAGAGGGACAATACATTCTGTGCTGAATTCCAGAAAAAACCCTGTTTATTCACTCTATCCTGTTTGCCTCATTTTGTTCATAACCAGATTAATATTTACTTTTTAATGACATAAATAGTAGAGTTAATATGACAACTGTGCAGGATCCAAAGTTTCCCTTTTTTGGAAGGGAGTATGGATATACATTTTTAGAGTTTGTAAACATGATGAGCCCTTTGTAATATTTTTGAATTTTGGGGGTCAGGACTATTAAAGATTTTGGGCATCCATGTGTACCAGGCCACCATGCAGGTACATGTACGTGGCTGTTCAAGATAAACTTGAGTTCTGGATAAAAAAAAAAAAAAGATTCTCTCTGAATCAGACAATTCATTATGATGTTGATGACTCCAGAACCTTGCAGTAGACACCAATAATTACAATGTACATGCTACTGTACATGATCAACTTTTTATGATTGATTCCACACCTTTTATTTCACAATGCAATCACATGACCAGAACTCAACTTTATCTGTTAATAGTGTCGTGCCCTGCAATTGTGCGTCATATTGTAGCTTCCAACTATTGTGTACTTTAAACAGAGGCAAAAGACAATAAATTATACAAGCAAATAATGTCAATAACAACAAAACAAAAGTATCAGAAAATCTAGAATTAAAGCCATTACGATCCATTAGCATGTACAGTGTATGTACAATGATGATTATGAATTGAACAGGTGCACATGAGCTGTTTGCCTCCATACAAGTACATAAACGTGTGAAATTGTGAATGTACAACTGTATAGCTTCGACGTGTCACATGAATGTATATCATACTTGGGGTTTATCGTACAATACATGCATTAATTCATGGGCTAAATAACATAACAGCACCCTAGCAACTAAGTACAGCGTGCATTATACATGTATGTACAGCATGCATTTATATGTACTCGCTGTTGCTATCGCTGATTGTTCATGTCAATTTAGGAATATTTATGATGCGCATCGTGGCATTATTATGATTGATTCATGACGTTTTTGGTGATAATCAACACTTCATAGCGTGGCTGACCGCAGTTATTCAGACAGTATAGTCTTGATAGACCTATAAAGGGTGATCATTCATTCATCAGGCTGATTTTTAAAGCAATGATCAGAAATGTAGACTATTTTCGTAATGTAATCAATTATAATGCATACATATTGGTTACAATAATGTACATGTAAGTACCATGTTACAAATTATTTCACTCGCCTGTTACAAATAAATGTATTTCACCAGTCAGAATGTAAATTACATACATAAACTGTTGCTAAGTAGGAAAAACATTATGGCTAGTCCTACCAAACAACACAGAATGAATTCAATTCGCATGCTGACTATGGATATACAATTCTTCGTAACAGGTGAATAAAATAATTACCGGTAGAACATGTAACAAGGCACTAAAGAAAGATTTTACGCAGTAAAAGTTAATACCGGTACATTATGAAAATGGTCTATCAGGAAAGTGCACTCTAGTTTGTACGAGGCATTGTTAGGTTTGAAGCAGCCAAAATGCTTGTTCCTCCAGCAACAAAAGTAGTCATTATTATTGTATGGAGTACTCTATAAGCTGAAATTTTCGCGTACAGATATTTTCGCGAATGACAGGCTAAGAGACATTTTCGCGGGTCGTTGCTTTCGCGAATGACACTGTTGCAGTACTAAGTACTGTACTGTACTTCCGTAGTAATTCACTACAGATATTTTCGCGATAATTTGCAATTCGCGAAATTCGCAAAAATAAAACCCCTGCGAAAATAACAGCTTATACAGTATTCATTCTGAGTTTTGAAAAAAAAAAAAATTATTATTAACAGCACATGTACTGGTGCAGGTGTTAGGCAAAGTATGTAAATGAGATATATGAAAAAGTAAATATAACAAATAAACTGCTCAAAAAATACTATATACATGTACATGACTGATATGTGTACCATATTTGAACAGAGAGAAAATTCATGTTTATTTCACAAAACACATGTTATGTACTTTTGTTATGATTAGGAAAAGTCAGTTGCTGTCATTAGGCAAATGTGTGTCAATTTCGATGTACCGTTACATGTATATAAACAAAAATGGTCTTTACTTTAATAAAAACGACCACTCTACATGTATATACTGTACATGCTCATTACACAACATACCCAAGACGTATTAAATGTAAGTTTCTGAAAATGCATACTTCATAATGTCAACTAATTAAGTATATATCTGGAGTTTGGACTCTGCATCAGTGATTTCTTATCTGGGAATTCATTTGATATCCTGTTTATCTGTTATAATTGAACTGATAACTGTGATTTGATGGCATGCTTTGTGAAACCTCTACATTAAACTACATGTTCTTGTGTACATGTAACTGGCATGATGAAACAGAAACAGCTTTTACATCCTTAATGCATAGAAAACAGGGAACAAAACAGAAAACTGAAGAAAGAAAAAAAAATGAGGAACTAAATCTGACACCTGAAAACCAGTTAACAGAAAACACGGGAAGACCAAAAAACAGAAAGCCAAACAAAAATAGAAAATAAAAGAATAAAAATCATAAACATGTAAAGACATTTCATAACTTTTATTCCAAATGAAAGTTTTGAATTTTTTTCAAACTAACTTTGGATGATGATGAAAACACCAGATTGTGAGTGTTTGAATCAAATTGAAATGATTGCAACTTGCAAGAGGAATTCACAAGATTTACAAGTGTTGCCAATGTGGCAAGTTTTGCAACCCAGAGATCCTGGGTTTAAAGTAACTACATGTAAGCTATTAAATGTCATCATATTCTCTTACAGTAGGTCTTCATCAGCTCCTACCTTTGTCATTCTCAAATCCCGTAAACAGGCTGGTTTCAAATCCTTTCAGTCCTTAGCCCCACGTATCTGGAACAATCTACCCTCGTTCTTTAAGAAACAGTACTTCACTAGATTTCTTACCTGTACAACTCCTCTTAAATTGTTGATAGTCTGAGAGACAGCTCCTTGTATCCTTTGGAAAAGGCAATTGAAATCCAATTATTATTATTATTAATATCAACTCTTGAATTATGAAATTTTCTGGTATTTCTGTAGTTTTTTCATTTTTCCTAGAAATCAAGTAATATGATACCTTACAGTAAAACCTGCCCATAGAGGCTGCTTTTGGGAGACAAGAAAAGTAAAGTGGCCTTTACATGTACATGTATGTGCAGGTTTTTTTAAATACAGGTTCCATTGAGAAACCCTGCTAAAGGGAAACGCAGTCTGTGGTCTTTATAGGCAGGTGGTCTTTCTATACATGGTAGATTATAGAATATTGGTGATTCAGTCAAAGAAATGTTTAAACCCTTCATTTGTGTCTTCTCTTTCTTCTCTTTAAGATAGGAAGGTGAACTAGATATCAGGGCATCGTCTTATATCAGTTGGGATCAATCGCAACTTATTTGCGATTAATTGCAACTACATGACTGTATGTACTGTATACAGTATATAAGAAGTATTAAAAGAGACTGCAAACTTACGATTGATTAAAATCAATTGCAAATCTTTATAAGATGGGGCCTATAGATAAGTAGTTTGAAACTGATCTGATATCAGTCAACCCTCAAAAGTAATAGCAATCAGTAAAATGAACTTGTCATTGTATTAAAGCCCCACTGCACTACTTATGGCTACTTGTGCCCTCTATATACAGTGTACATGTAGCAAACAATGCCTAATCAGTGACCATTGGTTCCCCATGGTCCCCCTTTTCTTATGTTGATATAGAGCTGATTTGATGAGATAAACCACCTGCCAGTGACCTTACAGGGAGGTCTAATCCCTCCTGGCCAAACTAGTGCAGATAGGCTTTACTTATTGCAAAAATTAAACCTTTCATTTTTGTATTTCTTTTGTTTGGTCCTGACAGGAAGATGAACTAGAGCTCTTAGTATCCCATGATAGGGGAGCATTCAAGATGGCTGAATTTCCTTTCAATGTTCCTAAAAGGGTAAGTTTAAAGATACAGTTGAGTTCTAGGCCCCATTTCACAAAACCTTTCTTCAATGACAAATGACAAAAATCGAGTAATAAATCTGCTGATAACCAATCAGAAGCAAGGATTTCACTAGCTTATAACAAAAACTGTCGTTTGTCACTGGTGACCAATTTAGTGAAATGGGGCCCTGGTCATGCCATTGCATTGTGAAAGAAACGGTGTGGAATCAATCAGAAACAGTTGAGCATATATTAGTATTGGTGTTTCATGCATGGTTCTGGAATCATAATTGTTAACAGGCCTATCATTAAGGTGTTTGTAATTTTTGTATACCTTTCGAGCATGGTGCAGTATAAGTATTAGTTTGTTGTGTTATCGTGCAGGTTTTGGTTACTAAAATTCAGTTTGACCAAAACTGTACCCCCAATACCAAAACTCATCTATCCCTTTGAATTTTAAAGAATCATTGACAAAGTAGCTATCAATAACATCAGATTACTCTCCCATCCTTCACAATTTCTATATTAATAATTTGAGATAATGCTTTCTGCCCTCAGGATTTCTACATTGCCGATGCGTCGGAGGAACAGGTCTTTGTGTGTGTCCATCATCAGGACCTGCAGACCAACCTCTACATCTCAGAGGCCAAGGGAGTCGTCTTCTCTCTCTCTCTCATGAACATCTCCTACTATAACCCGGAGGGAGCTGGCAAAGATTCCTGGCTAGGGTATAAGGCTTCTGGGAACTGGGGNACCATTGGTCTCTCAATTATGATCTTTAGATAATATTTTTCCTTCAATAATGAATTATCAATAAATGTAAATTCTGTCGAGTTGTGACCATGATTTGTATGTCCCTTGAGAGTCAAACGCCAGTGAATGGTAAGAGCAAACAGTGGCATGAACGGCATGCCATATTTTAGTTCAACTTAAAGTGGATCTTAGACTTTGTGAAACACTCCACTGGGCTGGCATTCAATTCAATACTTATGTCAGAAATATGAGTATTTTATGGCTTAAACTAAATACTTAGCTAGTTCCAATCCCGATGCAGCCCTAAGGTCCTTTGGCAAGAAATAATCAACATTTCCTGCACTTTTGTATAAAGTGGGGACCTGGTAGCATACATTCCTTGAATGCACTAAATGCTACGATAGTTGGAGCTAAAGCCGGGGTAACAATACCCAGAGTCTGTGGAAGCACATAGCGACATTATATTATAATGTGATATACGTTATAAAAGTACAGAATATCATTATTATTATTACACTGTAAAATGTTTTGATCACTATTTTTACATAAATATATATATATATTAATGAAAAGGTGCTGTTCAAACAGTTAATGTCAACGTTTTTTTTGTTGATCCAGTCGCTATGTCGATGAGCCCTTTGCTGACTTCCACAAAGTGTTTTGATCATTATTAAAGGTGCTAATCCAAAATTTAATGTCATCGTTTTTTGTTGTTGATCCAGTAGCTATATCGATGAGTCCTTTGCTGACTTCCACAAAGTGGATGGACTGCGTGGCATCTATGCAGCAAACGTGCTCCTGAACACAGATGCTTCGTCGTCTTACACTGCAGAGAACATGGCTACCTACGGAACCTATGACAAGGGCGGAGAATGGTTCCTGGTGCCTGCCCCTTTAAAGGATGCAGATGGCAAAGCGTACAATTGTAGCTATCATGTGAGTCTTTCATTCAGTTGTAAGGTGTTGTTCAATCCATCATCCCATCCTTCGGCCATCTCTCCATTCATCGACCAATCGATCGGTCAATTCAATATACACATCTGTTGATGAATGAATGAATGATTGGATGAGCAAAGGAATCAGTGAATGAAT
>BEXV01000996.1:7441-30291 GCA_003118195.1 Hemicentrotus pulcherrimus
GGGGGGGTATGTTGATTTAATATATAGATAGATTTGTTCTTTTATTGACACCGAGAAGGGGGATATTTGAAGCATACGGCAAACGGGGCATCGTTTCACAAAACCGTACAATTTCATCAACGTCCATACGAAAGGCATGTTAAATTTAATACACACGTTTCAATGGGTTGCCTGCAAATTTGTACTTGTGATAATTTCATGAATCGCTGCCCTGCTCTAAGGTTTAACATTTTTTCTCTCAAACTTAAATGGATCAATTTCTTCAATTTGCCTGCTTTTATAAATAGATATACGCTTCAGTGAAACCCAGTCCAAAAATTAAATCTCCACCAATATCACATCAATAAAGGAAAAGTCCACCCTGATAGCAAGTTGGTGTTCGTCACAGCACATAAAATTAGAGGAACAGGTCAGGGAAAGTTTGAGAAAATTCTGATTCAAAATAAGAAAGTTATGAATTTCATAAACTTTTATTTTCTTCATTATTAATGATGGAATAGATTTCTTCCATGTATGGTTTGTACAGATACATATTTGCACTAATTATATTTTGTGTGTGTTTATGATTGAAAGTTTTGTTGAGGGAAACCAAGAATTTCTGATTTTTTCTTTGTACAGTGCAAGATACATCACAGAGTTGCCAATTTGTGTTTGATTGGTTCACAACTTCAAAAAATCATCACTTTCTCATTTTTAATCAGAATTCGCCCAATCTTTCACTAACCTTGTACATTTTATATGAAAGTGGTGAGTAAATACAATTCAATCTGTACGTCTTACTTTTCTGCTTCTATCAAAACCAACTTTATATCAGGGTGGACCATCCCCTTTCAAAGCTGCATTTGAGTTTGGAATTGTGTTAAAAAAACAATTTACAGCAAGAGGCACCCAATAATACAAAATTACAATTATAAAATATTTTACATCACACAAAAGAGACTGGCAGACAGTTTTGTAAATGTTCATCAATATTTTTTTGTTTTTAATATGCATGAT
The DNA here is from genome assembly GCA_003118195.1 of Hemicentrotus pulcherrimus. NCBI lineage: Eukaryota > Metazoa > Echinodermata > Echinoidea > Camarodonta > Strongylocentrotidae > Hemicentrotus > Hemicentrotus pulcherrimus. Next base: position 8,438 of record BEXV01000996.1, read on the forward strand.
ATCTTCATAATTGTTATATGCAATCAGAGTATTGTACATGATATATATCAACATAGTGGCTTTTAGTATCCTAGTCTCATTACGTTGTATCTCATCATACCTCGTACATAATCAATTAAATGAGCTTACTTCATATGGGATAAATTCTTACATTAAAAAAGATAATAATTGAATAGAGAGGAAACAATTTGTATTGTCAAATCTAAGCAACGTATAAGGCTATGAAATTGTAAGTGGAGACTTGAGAATCCAACGCATACATGTATATTCCTTGACAGGAAATACAATTTTATCAAGACAATATTTACCTATATAGGTTTTCAACAAGATACATCCATTTACTGAAACCACCTTCCATGACAAACAGTAAATAAATCCCCACAAGAAAATGTATTTGACTATTTAGTGTTTATACAATCACACGCCCAGACTTAATTAAGAAATATAAAAATTATTTTTCAGTCGAATCTCCCACAGTCATCTGTTGCTCATTTGAATCAATTTGTAAGAGAGCAGAGTTGGTTTGACAAACAAGTGTGGATCATTTAAATAACACCAATAAAATCCCTATCATAATCATCATCACCATCATCACAATCACTATCATCATCAACATTAACATCATCAGTCATAGCATCACTTTCCTTACAATGTATTCAGACTGGCTTACTTTAACAGGTATTGGATATAAGCAGTAAACTGTGTACATATCAAAACATCTTCTAAATATCTTTTTAAAAAATCATCTTCTATAATTGCTGTCTCTTTTGCTCTAAAACGTATATGGTGTTGAAAAGCAAAATATACAACATAAGCTCAATATTTTTTTTCTGGACTACTCTAGCTCAAGTAATCTGCCAAAATTAGATCAGGTTAAAAATAATATTTTTTCATTAAATATTAACTCATAGCAGCTCTAATTATAACTGCACTGCTTGAATAGTCTGTGCATTTGGATTATATTATTAAACATAAGGAGATCAAAACTGCAGAAGAGCTATGGGCTAAGCACAGTAATAGTAATTTGACCCACAGAGAGAGTATTAAAGAAAATAATCAACAGAAAAATATCAATAATTGGAAGTTTTCTAGAATCACAATCATTGGCGGCTATGTACTTCTGACCATATGCAGCAAATTATCAGTGCCTAATTCTCAGGATTAGTCATTACAGATGTGTACGGTGATACACTATGTTATATGCGACATTGACAGGTATTCAAACGACCAAGTATAAAATAATTCATCCTCATCATTCCTGATCAAAATGAGACAACAAACATACACAACGTTATCATAGCTACAGAGAACATTAAAGATCATAATAAAAATGATAATAAAAATTGGAGGTGTATAAAATTGACAGATTTTGTCTTCATACATGTAGTTACACTGTACATGTACTTCATAGTAATGGTCATGATCATTGTCAAAAATTTGCACGACATAACTTATATAGAGCATGGTATATTCATAATGGGAAAACTTTCCAAAATTTTATACAAGGCATGATTCTGATGGCTAAACTCTACTGTTGGTGAGATGATAAACAATGACCGTGGTGAGAAGCCCTATATGATATAATTGTTTTTTTGTACAGTATGTCCGTAAATAAACACAAAACATAAATAATTGGAGATTGAAATCATTAGAAAGACCACCACACCTTCCGACCAAAATGAAACTAGCTTCTTAAAGAAATTGCAAAAGGATGAGAAGTCTAAAGAAAATAAATTCTTCTGAATACAGGTCCCAGATGGCGGCTTAGGGACGTTGAACACTAAAAATGTGGAGTATTTCATAAGCCTTTCAGTTTGGGGGAAAAAAGGCCAAATTGGCTACAAATCTGTAGGTAGTCATGCGGCTTGTCTGACTCCACTATCATTTGGAACCGATCAGGTCTTTCCTCTCATCCAGCAGTATTAATATGATGATGCATATGGTCATTCAGACCTATAAAAAAGAATTTACATTTGTATCTCAAACTATTGCAATTTCTTCCAAACTCAGTTCACAGTTGGGTCCTAAAGCGTTGGTGGTCTTGATACATACTTATATAACATAATAATTGAATACATTAAAAGACAGCCAATATTACTTGCTGCTACTTAACTAAATATTGTTTAAATACATAATCTGTCATCTTTACAAAAGCACCATTTTTTCCCTCTCACAGAATCAATAAACAAACAAAAAACTTGGTATTCAGTTAAAAATTATTCAAATATACAGGAAGATTACAAAATACTTCTACTAGGATTGGGTACCCCATCTACCCCTTTTCTTCTTCTATTATGAAACAAATGTTGGAATACTTTACAGAAATTACGATGAGAATACAGGAAGAATAATACATATAATGATAGTTAGAGTGAAACCTACATGAATGTCTTTGTTTGTGATGTAGTATGACTTTAATAAGGGAGAAGGAAAACATGTACAAAGAAACATTACCATGAAATCTTTCTCCAATAGAAAATTGTTTCTTCTGAAATAAAGGTAAATTTTATATTTTAACATGTATCAGAAAATTATTTGCCCATAACCAGTCGAACCCCGAAACATAAATCAACTAACTGCATGAAAACGATAAATTAATTAATCTTTAACATGAATATGCACTGGTCATTAATACTATAAATAAACAAATAAATTTGATCCAAAATCGTGACTACCTAAAACTATATAGTCATAACCTCCAGCGTGACAACCCAATAACCATTGGTACATAATAACGAACGTCAATAGAATCCAGTGTGTGTGTGTGCAATGTGACTGTAACTTTGTGACTGGAAAAGATTTGGTGATAACATCTCCAAATTATTACAAACAAAGAGTAAATTTTCTGTTCATCAAGCAAACGCTTTCTTTTATGATATGAGGAATGAAGTCACCAGTTAAGAACTAATAATATGCTACATGATTGAAAAATTGCTATGAGGTATTTTCTTTTCTTTTCACCAACTTGAATAACTTGTGTCTGTATGACTGGTAATGTACAAAGGATGAGCTGCGTAATATTTTATACTAAAATGAGCTGTGCACTGTATGATATCATTCCATTTATACATAAGTAACTTGTATTTTTTTAACCATTCTATTTGACAAAATAAACTCTCATACTCCACATTCATCATATCTTGTCATTCAAGTACATTTATAATGAATGACTGGATAACCTTTTTCAGGGGCAAAAAAAGAAAATCACAAATAATATACAATCCATAAACTTCAATAATCTATACTCCATATACATGTAATTGTATTGTGCATTTGGCTTTGGTATAAAGAAACAAGTTAAATTTCCTTGATCACAAAATGAAATCCCAATCAATTGTGAATGAAAATCATCTTGTCAGCATGAGTATTGAATATGTTCATCAGAGAGAAAACAAACAGTGCTAACTGTAGGAGGGACTACAGCAGACATGGCATACATTAGGGACTACCTGGAACTTGCAAGAAACAAAAAAAAGAAAAATGAAAATTAGAACGAGTCAGTATATACATCAGACTCTTTCTACATGCAATCTAGCACAAGATGTATGCTTTGAAAGCTAAAACTTGAATCGTCACTAAATCTAATAACAATAATACAAAGAGATATATCAATTGTCATCTGTGTTTTTGTAAGCTAGTGCAGATTCTGAAAGGTGCCTCTACTTGATCAACTACATGAAATGAAAATGAAACTATCAACTATATCAGAAAGTACTATTTCTTTGGCAGTGGTACCATGTAAATTAAAAGATCACAAATGATTCAGGAGAGCTCAAAGCCATCTCTAAAACACAAAGTAGGGAATGTATTACTTCATAGATTATAGAACAAATAAAGTAAAATAGTAAGGTATTAATGCAGCTAATAACATTTACAAAATGGGGTAGTTTTGATTCCCAAAATGTTTAAATTGACAAATCAAAATATTTTATCATTCTTTTTAAGATGAAGAACAAAAATAACCACAATGAAATTGAAGATGTTGAAAATAGTCTACCTTTAGTAAATATTAACCCGTTGACTACTGAATTTTCTCATTCTCATAGGGTTAACACAGGGGCCACCAGGTACCCACCAGGTACCCGTAGCCAAAGGGTTAAGATTATATCCCCTCCAATGAATTTAATTTGTATGTAGTAGGTGTATGCATATAAACAAAAGACTACTTATAATACCACAGGGTCATATCCCTAATACACTGTTATAACTGGTCTTGACATATATCGATACTTATTTCCATAGTTGAAGCATACACTGTGCACAAACATCTTTAATATATTACTTTTATACTTTTTGTATCTCTCTTTCTCTGATATATCCACATTCTCTGATTCTCGCAGTCTTCTGGCTACAATCTTTCAAGCTATTATTTACAAGAAAAAGGCCTCAATTCAGTGACTGAATGTACAGAGTTTGTCGACGCCCTGATTCTGACGCCTGAATTGCTAAATTACGGGAGTTCACGTCGTCACCTCACAGAAGGAGATGTCATCCCAATATAACGACTGTGCGTGAGCTTCAGAAAGCTGGGTCTCACTTCATAGAAGCACAAGAGCCCTTTCTCTATGATCACTCTTTAAAATGCCATGCTGGGATGCATGACATCTTCCACCGTACCTTGCTTGCGTCATATGGAAATCTTGGTAGCACTCCAAACTTGCTGGCCGATGAAGGATTACTTCTGTATATCTTTGTCCTCCCAACAACATCTGGCCACACATTTTCAGCTGGCGATTCCACGTATTCATCAGCTCGTGCAATACTCATCAGATTTTGTTAAGTTATACTTCAAACATTGAGTTGTTACTGACCATCTTTAAAAAAAAAAAAATTAGTTTAAAATTTAATATCCATCTCTTTCTTCCAAGCTTTAATATTTGATGAATCTCGGACATGGCTGCATCAATATCTCCTTGTAATAACTCGCTATCTTTGTAATGACCTATTTTTGGAAGAAGCCAAAGCATATTAATGCGAAACTTTGTGTAACCTCAATATAACCCATCTCATTATACAATCACATCCAAAAATGGTTAAAACCTCTGTAACACTTCATTCATTTGGCAGCTGTTCATTCTCATCCAATATACTATCCTCCAAGAACTCTATTTATACATCTACTCCTCCTCACTCCGGCTCCATCCTTCCTTTGTGGGCTTGAAGAACACATCACATTCTGAGATGCTTGTTGCCATGGTAACATGATTGCCGCATCCATTGAACGAGTCGTGACCTTCATCCAATCCTCTTGAATAGCGAAGCCTCTAGGGCGTACTATCATCATGCTTCATATGCCCTTGATTAATTTTATCGTTCTCTCTGTTGCTCCTTTCTCTTCGTTACCGTCACCTCTCTTGATCAGCGCCTTGGTAAGAGGGCTGATTAGTGCTACCCAAGATACATACTCGACATACTTTCATTCTCCAGAATCATAGGGACTTCATAATGTTAGATCAGTTGATTAGTTTGTTTTATATGTAGACTGGTTGCTCTTGCCCTGTGAGGAGCTTGTACATGGAAAGGGGCATCGTCTTCATACGGATCTAAAAGCAATCATAAGAAGTAAGAGCGTATTAATAAAGAACAAAAGTTTGTTATGAGGCAAACAAAAACTAGTAATACTTAAGCATAGAGGGGAATAATGTGAATAAGTGTACTAATACAACTACTACTACGACTACTACTATGAATACGGCGACTACTATGACAACTACAACTATGGCTTCGACGACGGCTAATACTATTACGACTAATACTGCTAATGTTACTACTTCTACTACAAATACTACTGCAACTGCTACTACTACACATATTACTTGTGCTGCTACTACTACTTCTGCAAGTACTAATGAGCTTGAGGTGCAATAACTAATAATAATAGTAGTAGTAGTAGTAGCAGTAATATTCAGTATAGTGCTTAATATTAATGTTGAAGCATTACTAACCCAACATTAAACATCAAATTCAAAATCGTAAACTGACTTTCAACTACCAGTATAATTTGTATCTAGACACCAAGGGAAATTATATGCTACCCTATGATTTATCTAATTTGATTAGTAAATCAAATTTACTGTCGGTGAACATGTTACAGATTTAAACTACATCAAAATACATATAAGTGGGGACAGACTACTTACAAAATGTACATATTGTTAACAAATAAACAGGTAAAGGTTTTTCTTTGGTTTTATTTAGGTTAGGGGGTGGTACATGTCAGTCTTCTTCCTTCCCCCCCCCCCTTGAATAATAATGTAAGGAGATGCAATTGCAAAAATATGCATTTTGTGGAAAACGTCTGAAAGGAAAGGCCTACATGCTTCCAATATAAAATTATTTGTTTGAGCGATGTTTTACTGTACAGTGTCTCGATGAAGGATGTACATACCTCTCCTACTGATGTGGAAAGCATCTCAACGATCTTCTCATGAGCTGTTGCCACGACGCTGCTTCCGTTGATCTCTATTATCCTATGCCCCACCCTAACACCTCCTCTCTCAGCAATGCCACCCCTCATTAGACTGCATATCTAATTTTTAAAAACAAAAGAAAGACAGATAAAAAGTAAGTTTGCTTCCCAACTCTGTTGCACAATTACTTTGATTTGTTAATCAATGGTAATTTCTTTACCCAGGTGCCAACCTTTGAAAGTGAAAATTAGGAATCCCTGAAGGCAAAGTTAGGAATACAGTCATTTTGTTTACCTTTCACACAGAGGTTTTCAGAAAAAAGAGGAATCTAGGGTTCATTAAATTAGTCTGAATTAAAAAAAAAATGAGAATCATTCCTCCAAAACAAGAATGGTTGGCACCTATGAGACATGAACATATGCCTAAGAATTGCTCCACAAATTCATGCCGTGATATCACTCCAGTTCCTTAAAAAAAAAAATTTAAAAATTTGTTACCATTATATGTACATCTCTTCTCAACTATTCTAACGTATTATTACCAACAGAATCATATCATACAAGCCACTTGGGAATGGAAAAATTATACTGCCTTATTGCGCTAACCCTGGAATACTGTAATACTACGATAATAATGCAAAAAAGACAAGTAAATTTATTCCTTGTGCTTACATGAGCAACTTTCTTTGGGAAAATTACATCGTTTCACAAGAAAAGGAAGAGAAAAGTAGAAGAACATTTAAACAAGAGAACGAGAACAAGAAAGGGTGAGAGGAAAGAGTCAGGGAGAAAGATATAAAGAAAAGGAGAACAAATGGCAAAAAATAAAAATAAATGAACAAGGATATCTATTACATTGAGAGATTTAGATTGTAGCAAAGTTGTCCTACTTACGATTCCGTTTTGAACACTGAAGCCAAGCTGGTACTTTGTATCTGGTCTTTTGATGAGGACTTGAGTAACAGGCGGACACGATACAACATTGAACTTTACAAGACACTGACTCTTCAATCCCTGCAAACAACAGAAGAAGAAAAATCATCATCAATGTATTGTGCATACATGTATATGATACTTGACAGTTATAATATGTCATCCAGATTTTCATATCCTCCAATAGAAGGAGATACCAGAGGATGATACTATTTCTGTCTAAATTCAAATATCCTGTTAAAACCATTTTTTATAAAAGTTGAGTTGCTTGTTGTACCGGTAGTTAATTTTTGGGTAATAGTTTCATACTTGACTGCTCAGATACTCAGATTGCAATGAAGGACTCAGAGAATTTCACTGATTGAACTTTCATCCATATTCAACATTTGTTTCAAATAGCGTGAAACCCAAATCGTCTTTGGCATAGTCATCACCTAGATACAGAGTGCCCCAAGCCCTTCATTAAGACTTATTTTACATACCTGCCAACCTTTCAAAGCAAAAATGAGAGATAGTTCAAGGCAAAATTATCGGAGAACAGTCTATTTTGGATACTTTTCACACATAATATTTCAGAAAACGAGAGGAATCTAGGTTTCAAAACAATAGCTTGAAGGCTAAAGGATAGGAACCATTCCTTCAAAATAGGTATGGTTGGCAGCTATGGGATCAAAGGAAATGTAGACTGCATGGTGTGTGCTGCAACTCACCTTTATCGTTTGTTGACATTGTTGTAATGGAAGCCCTACAAGGCTGGTGCCGTTAATGGACATCACCTGATCACCGATGTTGAGCTTGCCCGACCTAGCAGCAGCACCAAAAGGAGACATGTTTGCTATGACCACTGTGGGGATGAGCGAGCCCCACCCTGATTCTACCACCACCATGCCCATGATCTCACCCCTCTCCTTCTCAACCAACACCTGTCATAAGAGAAACAAAATATATAAGTTAACCCATTGCCTATAAGAACCAGGTGACTCCTGTATTAAAGCCTATGAGAATGAGAAAATTTGGTAGTCAATGGATTATAATAAGCTTACTCTTCTATATTTTGTCCTCTTCTAATATCACCTTCCATTGAAAATTGAGTCAATATGTATCATTGACGATAGATTATTAATTACTGATACTCTTGAAAATATTTTTAAAAGGTAAACATTGAAGGAAAAATAGAATTAGTTTGCCCCCTACAAAATGAAAACCTGGTAGGTGAATTTATGCATTGTTGCATGTGTCATTAGCTTGCTCATATGAAACTAAAACTATTAATATCTGAGAACAGCTGCTGTACCATACTAGCATAATCAATCTCATGATAAATTCCTGCTATTCAAATTTTAAAAACTATTGTAAGTGAAATCTGCATTTATTTCTGTCTTTTTCTCCTTTTTTGTTCCCAAAAGCAATCAACATGGCCTTTAAAACACAATTTGAGGACATGTCAATGTATACTTTTTAAAGTCATATTTCATTCTTTGGAGATAGTATACTTTTACATCTTATGTTCACTTCCACTGGGTAAGAACTTGCTTGTAACTGACCCATGAGCATGCACTTTTTTATAGTGTGTGAGAGGAACATGAGATGAAGTTGAATGACTGATACTGAGCACAAAAAAAGGGATCTCCATCCCCTTCTTGCTGCTGCCTTAGGATGAATTCCCAACCCACAAGCATAGCTAATGCAAATGCTTAGAAATGCATTGCATTGGTGATCATTGCACCGGTTCACTATACTGGGGCATGTTTGGGCTGATTTCAGCTACACTCAATATGTATCACTTAGACATATATTGTATGCGTATTATTCATAGTATCATTTATAGTAATAATAATGATTTTTATTTTTTATGAATTGCGTTACTTTTCACTGACTACAGCGCTTACATTATTACTACTACCCCGGTCACTGGATTAAATTATTACATGTTTGTACTATTCTGCACGATCTCCACTCCCAAGTGGAGCATTCCAGCAAGTCGCTTTTATGGTGAGCGTGCAAGTGCTAATCTAACCACAATGAGATTCGGCTCCTACCCAATCAATACCTGGGTGGAGAGGGGAAAAGTAGATAAAATGCCTTCCTCAAGGACATAAGTGCCATCAATGCCAGGGCTCAAACCCACGGCCTTTGCACATCTGATTTGGTGATTTAACCACTAGACTTCAACACCTCTATCTGCCATTTACTATCATTGTCCACATTCTGCAAAACTACAGCCAAAACACACAGTGATATACATGTAAATATATTTTGAGCAATTTCATGGTATTCCAAATGATTACAAAGGTATTGTATGTGGAATACAGATTATGAAGTACCTAAATTCCATTGCAGGTAATGTATGTACAGAAGCAAAACAAAAAATGATGTGAATTTTTCTCATGAGGTTTCATTTATACCTCTCCATTTATAATTTGTAGCACAAAGAAAATAGTGTAGTTAAAACTTAAGTACATTCCATCTCCGGTTTCAAAGCGTTAAAGCTCGTTATCCAATTCATAATTACTTGATACGCTCATAAAGACACGCAAGTCCTATCCTCTACGTATGGGGTATAACTTGCATCAATTTTAATGAAGATTATGAACTCTCCATTAACGCATTTCATGCACGGTCACCAACTAGTCTCCAAGGTAATTAGCTGAAGGGAATGATCCCCACTCTCATTCACACTAAGTACTATCTGATGATATGAAAGAGATATGTTTCATCAAGCGTATCACCGCTATAGATAGACAGTACTGTCAAGGGGTTTATATCTTTTACTCTGTATTGTCTGTTTCATATCACACTACATCAACTCTGCCTCACTAGTTGCCAGTCAGAACATTTCAGATATAAGGGGATGGAGCGATAACAATATCCTACCCTGTTAATATTTGGCTGGAATATAGACAAATATAATGTACATTTGACATAATGCCATATTGTATCTGTTTACGCAAAATATGGAGAAAATCTAAACTTCAGGCAAATCAATTTTTTTTTTTTTTACCCGATACGCTTTTTCAATACTGTCTCTTTGGCCCGAAAAAAATGCTTGTCAAAATAAATCTATAAAATGTTTAAAAATCTATGCTACAAAACTGCAGTTTTGTATATCTCTTCCTTACATATACAAGTTTTTAACCAAAAAAATGTATTCATCTGGATACCATGAGATATCCTATTCCATTCCTGTATATGTTTTGAATGCAATTTTTTCTTCATAATTTTTCATTTGTTGCTACCATTACCTCTTTCTCGCATTCCTTGTTTGAGAAGAGCATGAGATCATCACCGTAGATCTCCTGGGAATTGAGGACGTCGTGGTAGTCGATCTCCTGAGCGTGAGGGTCCTCGATACCATTGGCTTTCAAGAACTCAAGGTACGCTAGAGCAAAGGCTTGGCCTATCGTCTGTGCTATGAGTTGTGCCTATGGAGATGGGAATGAGATCATGAGGAAGACATTTAACATGAAGAATGTTTCATAAACACTGCTTGAGGAAAGTCATGAGCCTAAAAACTGGTATTTTAAACTCAACTAACTATAAAAGTATGGTGTTTGTAAAGTGCATTCAAAAGGAAATGTTATCTAAAACCCTGAGAACCCTTGAGATACAACAAAATTTACTGCACTTTGTGGTTTTCATTCATGTATATTTTTTTTCTTTCTTCTTTTCATTGCAATATGCAATAAGCCAGTGATGTAAACTAAATTAATCAAAATTTGACAAAAGAAAAAGGTTTTTCCTTTCTGTTGTGATTTAAGCTTTTCTCTCTTTGTTCAAAAAGGCATCACTCTCACTAATATTAAATACAATTTCTTCCAAAAATGAAATGGTTATAAAAATAGGCATAGAACTGCAATGTAAAGGTCAAGTGTGTGTACCCAATAAATCTATATTCTTAACCGCTGATTTTGTCACCTATAGAAGAGAGCATGTACTTCGCAAGACCAATACATTATAGTAATAACGAAAATATTCTTCTGTTGTATAATACATATCAAACCTCCTTGCCTTTCTAAAGAGTTTTGCAAATTATTACCTGGCTACAACCCCTGCAGCCCTAATTATAACGCATGTTATAAGAGTAGCCCCGACAAACATTGTTTTGCAACGCGAGTGAAAGCTAGCAGGGAACATGAAAAGGTAGGTATAACATTTGACTTGTGTTTGCTCACTACCCTCTATCTAGGGCTACAGCTTTCATCAATATCAGACTTGATATCCCTGAAGTTTGCCCCTTGTAGACTTACTCTCGCTTGCTTGCTTGAGGATAGATTACAGAGAGCAAGAAATGGTGATGTTTGCAGAGGAAGAGTGAAGGAAAGTCAGAGTGGGTAGGGAGACAGAGAGACAGAGACATACAGAGAAGGGGGAGAGAGGGAGGGAGAGACATACAGAGAGATAGAGAGACATAGGGAAAGAGAAACAGAGAAGGGAAAGAGAAAGAGACAGAGACAGTGATAAAGAGACAGAGAGAAATAGACATACAGGCAAATAGACAGACAGAAAGATACAGAGAGAAAGAGAGACACGAGTAAAAGGGGGGAGGGAGAGAAATAAAGAGATATACATGTATATAGATATATAATGTTTATGACACAGGAGAATGAGTGGCAGAGGGGAGAAGAAGAGTGAGAAAACAGAGAGAAAAAGAAAGAGGAATAGATCTGATACATGCAGAGGTGATAATAGGAGAAGGAGTGCAAACATTTAATGAGAGATGAAGAGTGATATTACACCAGCAAATAAAGAAAGAAAGAAAGAGAGGTACAGAGAAAAATAAGGACATAATGGATAGGAATTAGGAGAGAAGAAAGAAAATATTCAAACCGAGTCAAACAGACAAATAAAAGATCTCCAAAAAAGTAAAAATGAAAGAAAGGGGAGAAATATTGCAATAGAGTGGAAGTAAGAGAAAGTAAAGGACAAGCAATTTTAAATCAGAACTCAAGCTGACATTCATGCCATTTTTAAAACAAACCCCACTATTTGCACAAGTCACTTTCTCTCCCGTATTGACTCTATCGTCTCCTGACACACTTACATCTTCCGTCTCAAAAACATGGCAGATGATTTTCCTTGGTTGCCTTCGTCCCTCAGCGTCCAGCATGACTCCGCTCTCCTCCATGGCTTCGTCCAGCGTCCTGGTGATCTGACGGCGTCGAGCCATGATCACGACGATGTTACCGATGTCAGCAATGTAGGAGATGGTCTTCAGGGGGTGGTCCATCATGGTTTCCTGGGAGGGGGGGGGGGTTCAAGATTGAAATGAAGAAGATGATACCGTATTCAGTAATTATTGGTTATAGAAAGAGAAACAAGCCCACCCAATTAAATGCCACAACAAACATTCCATATTTTCAAAGTGTGTACTTTATTTATACACACTGTATGTATACATACTAAATTTTTCATATTTTACTTTCTAGCCATACACTCTTGAAACGATTTGCACCATCTCTCAGTGAAACATGAGTGCAACAACTTACGTATTTCTATTACAGGTGTTTTTTATTTCATTCTATATGAATTTCTAACAAGCCTCACCCCAAATTTCCTCAGGTTAAAAATATGCTACATATACCATTGATCATATTTTTTCAATTATTCATCCACAAGAAACAATTACAAATCATCCTCTGATATCCGAATGTATTACATCAGAGGTTGGAGCCTGGATAGTAGACTGTGTTTAAAGCGATACTGAAAGGATGAGCTTTCTGCCCTAGATTCCTATTTATTGCACAGCCCCCTCTCATGGTCAACCTGTGCGTACAGTAACCCAATACCAAATTCCCACTTCGCAAACGGAGGACTTGTTAGGAGAACCAACAGCACAGCAAGGAAAGCAGCGAGTTACAGGACCATACTGCTACGGCTTAGAGATAGCACTAGATGGGATATAGCGGGAATGCTTTCAGTACAGTATGGCTTAAAAGCAGGACTGCACTACTTGTACCTACTTGCGCCCTCTGTATAGCAAACAATGTCTAAGCGGTAACCGTTGGTCCCCCATGATCCCCTTTTTCTTATGTTAATTGATAACTGATAAGATGAGATAACCACCTGTCAGTGACCTTGCAGGGAGGTCTAATCCCTTCAGACCAAACTAGTGCAGAGGGGCTTTAAAGGAACTTCGAGGCAAGAAGGTATAATGTTTTAAAAAAGTTTGTTTACCTGCATGTTGCTGACTTGGTTGTCGGCGTTGAGTACCCTGATCCATTCATTGGAGATGGCTAGGTCTACCTCTGTACTAGGCTGCTCCTCCCCATCAGGGGACTGTCAAAAACAAATCAAACATTATCACCATGGTTACTACTTCATCCATATTATCAACGTAGTAACAACATCATCTACCATCATCACCTATCATCATCTGTTATCATCTTTCATCATATATCATCGCCTGTCAAAAATAACTACTTATCATATATCATAATCTACCATCATCATCTTTCATCATCTACCATCATTTATCATCGCCTGTCAAAAAATAAGTACTTGGTATCAATCTGCTCTTAATACACAGGTATACTGGGGAAATAACTTCAAACACTATTCAAATACATCAATAAGACAACAGTTGTTTAACATAGGAGGTGAAATACTTTATCGCATACATTTTGTGGGGAGAATAGCGACCACTTCAATTAGAGTGTGGCTATAAAACCATGGTAAAATATGTCTGTAAGTAATAAAACCATGGTAAAATTTGTCTGTAAGTATTTTCACCCGAAAGTGCAATACATCCTTTTAGACACTAGAAGTACCTCTCTCCCAAGACAAATGAAAAACAAGAAATCCAATTTCCTGTTAGTTAAAACATTTACAAATCTATATAAAACATCATTAAAAAGTGGGCAAGCGCAGAGAGGAAAGGGTGGCACAGTTGTAATATAAAACAGACACTCACAGAAAACTATTTCAAAGAAATTATGCAATTATAAAAATACAAAAATTTATAGCTAGCAGATGTTTACTAACAAATTAAATGTTGAAGAATTTATGGCTTATCATTAACTATAACTAAAAATATATAACATTTAACACTGTGAAAGATTGATTACTGTTTAATGTTGTATGTCACTAAAGTATTATAATTATCTTGGTGTAGTAAGTACACCATCTTTGATCTCGACATACATGAAAATTTAAAAAGGGAAGAGGACTTAATTAATATGATACACACTGTTCAAAAATTATAAGTCATCATTATTGTTTTTAAAGGCGTTGACAAAATGATAAAATATTGCACATGAATATCCACTGTAAGCAAAGTCAGCAAAATAAAAACATAATGCAGCAACAAATTCGCACCAAGAAAAAATAATTTAAGAGCAAAATGCTAAAAACACATCTGCAATAGTGATCTATTGCAGACTTGTGGAGTATATAAACTATATAAACTACGAAGTAGATCTATATGTTCCTTACATGTCATCATGGATATACTATATCCATCATGTCAGTCTATTTTATATCCTGCATTAAAAATGTATTGGTTTCTGATTGGTTGAGAGCTCTTCAAGTTACCAAAAATATTTCAACCATTTTAAGGTTACTCTGAAAAAAGTACTACTTGGGAGTTGAACATTCAGCGAGCGTACAGGATTTCAAATGCCTCCACAGGGCAACTCCTGGTGTATGTCACAGTGCTCACACCGAGCAATTTACGCTGAGCCGCAGTTTAATTAACTGTGATGCACTACTACAGTACCTGTGAGTTATTCTGCTTGATTATAAATTTTTGATGTAGGATATAAAACAAATATAGTATATACCCTGCCTTCTTTTTGAGGTACTGGTTAAAACTACGAGCCTCAGTGTCTCCAATAGTACTATTGAAGTCACCTCTTACCCATAGTTTTCCACCAGAACCTCTTAAGACAATGTATATTTGTATAAAATACACTGGTACTTTACATGCATACACTGTGTACTCTGACAAATGAATATATATCACAATCTAAAGCTATAGACTTCTAAAATAAAAATTGATGAAAAATTTGTAGAGGGAAAAAAACATTCAACTTATTGAATTCCTCAATCAAATGATGTTCTGTTGAATTATTCCTTTGGATTCACAGAATTCACTTCACCTAAATTATTTTCCAATGTATAAAAGATGATTGAGTAAGCCCAAACCACTAATTTATACAACTGACCAAAATATACTGCAGCTTACTGCCAATTGTAATAGCACTCATTTAACTCATGAGGAAAGTCGATTCCATAGGTAGGGCAAAGGAGGATATATATATATGTGTTGGTTCACTAATATATCATGATGAATAAAAAGAGTTTGAAAATATAGGCTTCATACAATGTGTGAGGGTGGGGGNGGGGGGCAGGTCAATTATTTAGTAGGTCTTAATCTGCACCAAACACAAATATAACAATCTGGAGAATACAAAAAGTCAAACATCGAAAATACAACAAACACAAAACTTTACACATCAAGACTCAATAAGGTAAAAGTAATTTCACAGAGTAACAATGACAGTGGGTCAATGGGAATATTACATGTATTATATAGTATGACAAAGAGTATACACAATGAAGCCATAGTTAATACCATCTTATCACACACAATATGATGTGATTGATTCGCCACCTCTAGTTTGTGATGAAAATTGAAATTATTTTGCATGCTTGATATCCATTAGAGTAAGAAATGGGTAAGTACTATATATTAAACAGGGTTAATGGGGTTTTTTCCTATTGATTTTAATAATCAACATGATCAGACAGACACTGTGAATAGACATATCACAAGGAACAAAAGAGACTATCACAAGATACAATGTAGAGGTGAAATAACATAACATGCGAAGGAAATTTTGTTGTCTCCATTTTCAACAAGAAAAAGCAAGCAAAATTTGATTGATTAAATTGTTATTCATAATAATTTTAAAATCCCTTTTATCTCTCTCTGTGGGGAGAATTTTATAGAAAAGAAGTTCACTCTTTTGTGTTTACTTACTCCAAGCTAAAGAAAGGGAATTTATTTACTCTTTATCTGACTTCATTAAACCAAGTGTCTTCTTCGTACAATTATCAAAATGGCAATCTAATGGAGAAAAAAAACTCTGTATAAATCATTGTACATCATTGTTCATTCACAATTTCTTTTCAGGGAACCAAAAACATGCTGACTTGCAGCACACCGCTTGAGCATGTGTAGATACCCAACAAGGGAGACTTGATGTAATAATGATGTTCATAAGACCAGAAGATAATCAATAAAAGAGATATGGATGCATGCAGGGTTTCAATTTACATGCTAATCACAAGACGGACCAAAAAGAAAATAGTGTCACCACATTAATGACAAAGGAGAAAAGAAATACATGATGAACATGAAGATATATTGAGATAGAGAGAAAGAGAGAGCATACGTTTCTCTTTGGTTTATGTACTTTTGGTGGAGGCCTCTCCTTCTTAGCGGAAAGATGAAAAATGAGAGACAGGAAGATAGAAAGGAAGAGAGATATAATAAACATAGAACAAACACAGTTGATCTGGTGCTGAATTGATTATTTTGTCTAATCAGCGCTAGAAGGGTATTAACTCTGTGTTGAAAGAGTTTAGGCCCTTCTGGCTCTCAATAGACTATTTTACGAATGTTGTCATTTTTTTTTTGTAGGCACTTGTAGGATATATACTCTGGTGGATATTGCAATGTACATGAGGAATGTGTATTAGAAGAATATTAAAGGATACATCTAGTGCGTAAAGGACTTCAGTGACTGTTACATAAGAGTGATACAAAATACATGTGATTAGATGGTAATTAACCCAGGCTTCTCCATGTGATACTGTTGTCATACATATATAACATCTGCTGAGAGCAAGAAGAACATCAACTCATACTTCGGGAGTTTAATAACACCCTTCTGGCTGTCAGCAGATGACGAAAATGGCTGCAGATATAAAAAGCTCATTTCGGTCATGACACACAGCTACATAGCAAGAAAGACTTTTGTATAAACACACTTATAATAATAATAAACAAGTTGTGGTAGTGCTGAAATGGAGAAAAAGTGAAGTAACGCCTTTTCTGCCCGAGACGCATCAAACAATGTGAATATAAAAAAGAGACATGAGAAGATAGAGGTTATGATAGCTCAAAAATGCAATGCCAACCTTATACCAGCGCTTCCTAAGTCGTGTCTAATGATGCAGCAGGGTATGGGAGAAAAAGGGAGGAGGAAAAAAAGAAGAGGAATATACCATACTGTTATGAAAAACAAAAACAAAGAGTTCCATGCATGGCATGGATCAAGAAACATCATGCTTTCATGGAAATAGATCAATATTCTGTTGGTAACTTCTTTCTTCGTAACTGAATGTTGTCATGAGTGATATTTATATGCAGTCCTGCACTTTGTGATATACCATTAATGTCCCATTTTACCCATGATAACGACTTCAAAAGCAATCATTTACTGGTAATATAGATTTACTACAAAAGGGAGATTACAAGCACCTCATCATAGTAAAAACCTGTTCCTGAAATCTTCCAAAAAATGTGACAGTATTTTCACACAATAATGATTGTAAATGTTTATGTGTTTCCTTTCATTAAAACACAGAAATTTCCCAAATTATTTTCCAGAGAATGTTTGCAATGTTCAACTCAATGAAGTAGATTAAAACATAAATGATGATTCAAGGTTCTTTCACCATAGTTACGCTTTAAACTCAAGATATTAATATTCCTTGTTTTAAATCTTGAACTCTCATAATGTGGAGATAGCCCGCAACATTACCGCAACATTGACTAAATAATAATTTTGTACAAGACAACCTAACCAGAGTATGATAGATAGAGGATAATGAGTATCGATCTCCTGTAGAAATTGAAAGAAGATCTATGACCATGCATTACATAATGCATGTATCAATGTGCAACATGCATCCTCACAAACCAAGACATATACCAAGACCACGCCCTGAGCTCTGTCTAATTACAAAGAGTCGCGATTGATCAAAATCAATCATAAGTCCTCCAATCAATCCTAAGTTTGCAGTCTCCTATCTCTTATGTACTTAGCTGCAATTGATATCAATCACAAATAAGTTGCGATTGATATCAACTCTTTGTAAGACGGAGCCCCGATTGTGTTTACTTTCTTATCATTGACAAGTATCATCAAAAGCAGCAATGTCAAAGAGGTACAAGGAAAAATGCTCTGTATTATCTAAGGACAGTAATTAATAATCATGTTTGCATGTTTGACA
The DNA here is from genome assembly GCA_003118195.1 of Hemicentrotus pulcherrimus. Lineage (NCBI taxonomy): Eukaryota > Metazoa > Echinodermata > Echinoidea > Camarodonta > Strongylocentrotidae > Hemicentrotus > Hemicentrotus pulcherrimus. The sequence continues at coordinate 27,021 of BEXV01000996.1, forward strand.
AGACGGCGCAGCTAAATGGGCAAACTGAGAAATGAGCACGGACAGAAGATGCCCAGAAGGCATTCGATCCAACTGACAGATTAAACCCTACGACATGACTGCTGGTACGATTACCGGTAAATTGGTGAGTCAGGACATCTAATCAACTTGCTCTTGAAGCTCACTCCACTACAGCACTACTACAGGCCATAAGACCTAGCTCATATGATCTAACAGTCCTCCTCAATTGATGGGGCCTTGTCATTGGCGAGTCTATTCTATCACATCGACTTAATTGAGATGCATTTGGATTGGACCATCATGAGAACGAGGCTAAAAGATAATGATACATATGGCACAGAAATGCCACTGACGTAAACAATAAAGCTACTACCTAAAAAAAAACAGTATTACTTTTTTCATAGTCTATTTATTACATGGAGAAAGAAAAAACTTTCAAATTGTATATAGTTGGGTCACTAATGATATTCCAAGCATTATCTGTTTGGAGCCAGAAGGGCATTAACTCAAATACTTTAACACAGAGTTAATTAATTCCCTTCTGGCTCACAACAGATGATATTATTATGCTAAGGCTCCTATAAACTTGTTTCTAGAGTTTTCAATTTCATCTACCATTACACTGTGTCATCTTTGCTTGTATTTCAATATGAATCTATCACATCTATGTTTGTGGGGGTGGGGTAGGGGGGGGGGGACTACAATAAATCATAACCTTCAAAGTTTTGATAAAAGAATAAGAGCATAGGGTGGATACTTTATCTTTGGAGTCTAGAGGCTTGGGTTATTCAATACTGGCTGAAGGTAATACTGAAGTAATTATGTCTTCAATCTTTCTCTTTTCCTTTACAATGACCTAGGTTTAAAGGATGATCTCGTCTTACACTAAAGACCTTATGTCAGAGCGCTGTCTTCAAGGGCCATAGACTAGGGTAGCATTAGGTTACATATGGTAAGGAAACTCGGGATACAGCCACTGATTTTCACTTGTTTTTGTTGCTTTTCTCCCGCGAGGTCTCAAGAGTTGAAACAGGGACTTAATCTTCATCTTCGCTTGTAACATTGTCTGTATCCCGGCATTATGTATCATTATAATATCTTCTCCACTGACATCACAAGCAGCAGCGCTGAAGCATTATAATGCAATTCAGCTGATGTTCTTTTCTGCTGTACAAGAGGGAGAGCTATAATGCTTCAAAGTTGATTAAGTAGTCCCTTCAGGGAAAGCCTTGTCATATATTATGACATCTTGATCATAATGATCATATTACAATATCCTGAATATATACATGTATATAAGCTTGTGTGGTTTCAAACAAAACCAGCCGTGGCATTACCGGTATTGATTTTTTTTATTTCCTTCTTCAAATCACAATCCCGATATGATTTACTGCCAATTTATTCTAAATTACCACACATGAAAACCAAACACATAAATCAACATTGCTTGCCAAGTCCCATGGAATTAGCAATTACTAAAGCCGTCCACACTTCTTTCCCCAAGAATCCCCAAGAGATACAAACATGCTACACAAAAAGTTGAATGTAATTAAATGTTTTTTGTTCATTGTCCTTTGCAGATAAGACATCTTAAAACATTTCTTTTCAAAAATATCTTCTGTTGTTAACGAGAGGAAGTATGATGAGCACACCTCACTCGTTTTATGTTACTCTATCCACCTTCCTTAATCTTTCTAACAGCGCATACTGACATATTGTGATATGAGCTATATAAGTAAAGTATATTATTATTATCATTTATAAGGGGATTTATCTATACATCAAATTGTGTTACAAGTGAACACAAATTCAAATACTTTCTTGAAATTAACACAAAGACAATTTCAATAGCCTCATCAACTTGCGAGAGGAAATGTGTGGATATTACTCTGACTTCTTAAATCATCCAAACGTCAATCATTTCTACTGGAAATCCACTAAAGTATTGACATTGGCCTACGGGTGATTTCTTGAAAGTGGGTGATTTCTCGAAAGTAGTTGAGATCACGTTCACTTTATGGTTTGGTTTCTAGCAATGAGAACAGCTTCTTCTTGATGAGGAGCACGTGATCCATTCCAATAAACATTTGTTCTTCTTAATCCATACGTGTGAAGATTACGGTGGCCTCATGTATAATTCAAACATTATTTTTATGGACATTTTAACCAAAGTATTGATAGTGGCCTCAGGGTGAATTCTTGAAATCATTTGTCGTCATGTTCACATTACATTGCATTGTCTTAATTTTCTGGCAATGCGAACAGCTTTTACTTGATGAGGAGCAATCCATTCCAATGTACATTTGCTCATCTCAATCCACATCCAATTGTAAAGGAGATTTGGATTGAGATAGAGTAATAGAATTCTACTTAATGAGAATTGATTGGTAATCAGGCAAACTGAATCTCTCAACCCAACTCCCCTCCCCTGAATTACATCTTACACAGAAGGTCAATCATTCAATTGATTTTTCTTTCCTTTGTAGCATCCTTACTGAAAAGATATTTTCTGAGCTTTTGTCGAAATATATCCATATGTTGTCCCCCTGGTTGCTTGCTTACAAGCATAATGTTTTCTTAGTAGGCAGCTAGGTAAAAGAATGAACGGTCAACCTCCTAATGTTTTATCTTCTATATTACCTCCAAATAAGCCTTCATACATGCGTCACTCCTATTATCAATCCTCCATACACTCTAAACTACGGTATCCCTTCCTCTCTCTCTCTCCTATTAGTAATCCTCCCTACACATTAACTATCCCTCCCTCGTGATGCAAAGTTTTTTCATCTCACCACATGACCCGAGATGGAAGCATATATGGCTGTGCAATCAACACTAGACGCGTTAAGCATTGCAACATATATAGGACAAGGATGAGTGATATGTGATGTCACTACGCACGACGTTGATGAATTAAACTCAACGATGGGTGACTGTACTCGTGACACCGGGGCATGGCATGACAAAACATTCCTTCGTTTCCTCTACCCTCATCATCATCCTCATCCTCACTTTCAAGACTAATACAGAGCTTGCTTACGCTACTCTTGGCTTCTTTTATTAGCTTTATAATGAACGATCTTGAATAAGGAGCTTAAATATAAACTCCAGTTCTGGTAAAAAAAGGGAAATTAATTCTCACAGAATCAAACAAAACTTACACTGAATTTTCAAGATTACAAATAAATGACATGTGCCAAACAATTTTGGGAGAAAATGTATACTGGCTGAGTAATGAGCATAGAAAGACAAGGAAATCAAGGTAGTACTA
>BEXV01000996.1:31039-48272 GCA_003118195.1 Hemicentrotus pulcherrimus
CCCACTCTAATTTCAAGACACAGGCTGACGTCTGTAATTCGGTCCTACCATAAAATGCCCTATGAATGGCCCCTATTCTTTGTCATAAAGTGTTATTCTAGATTTGGATTTGGAATGGTTGTATCTATATTCTCTTTCAGTAATACTTTTCACTGCCGAGGACATTCAAGTCAAAAGACTGATGGCTTTAAAAAAAAAGTGACTATAAAAACATAAGATGTAATTCTTAACAAGTTTGCATGCCAAGAGAGTTCAGATGATAATAACACAAGGATTAATAAAAAACTACCTTTAAAAAAAATATCGTCTGTTTAGAGCCCGAAGGAAATTAAATCATCAATTTTATCACAAGAGTTAGTAACCTTCTGACTCTATTAAAACGATTTGCAATTTTGCTCGTAAATTTTGTATACCAGGAATGGGGTGGGTTAGCATTGAAAATATACAGACTTTGACATGATGTTCTTTTCATAACTGACTTCATTAAGAGGTAGCCTTTCAGAACCGATTTGCGTTTCATGATTAACAAAGCAGCCAGGTTGCTCCTAGGTTAGGTTTACTGCATTACAGATGGTTAAGCTTGATCAGTTTGCTCTCTTACTGTACTATCTTATTGTGCCAAAGGAATAGATGAATAATGACATTTGTTTTAGATCCCTGCAACAGTGTTAGACACCAATTGGCAACACATGCAGTTTCTTGATAGACACCTACAAAGTTCATTTGATACAAATCAGGGTTTCCATTAAAAACTTGCCTTGGATTGCATAACTTGCATTAGCAGTTTGAATTAATGGTTTTTAGATGACCATCACAAATTGAACCGGGTACATTATACTAATTTGTTTAATATACAGATACTATCAAAGTTCTGAGAAACTGAAATAACTACTTTAAGCAGCAACTTTGAAAGTTAAGGGTAACATAAGATTATCACTTATTAAATAAGAAGGAAAATTTGCCTTTTCTAATTGTGTTTTCTGAGTGCATATTGTATCCTATTGATCCTAATGCCCTAGGCACACTCATATGACTGAAGCCAGACCAACAATCAACTGAATAAGAAATGACATTACGGTACCTTTAATATTCAAGATTTTGTCAGTTATTGCTCAGTCTGGAGTCAGTATGATTGTGTAACTGTGGTAACTGAACATTATCCAGCTTTTTTATTTAGCTGAGTCATGAGAGAATTAAACTGTAATACTCTCTCAAAGAGTCTCCCTCTGCTAAGCTAGATTTCTCATGGGATAGATCTACCAACTACTTCTTGATATTTCAATTCCAAAACCGATGTATTTTGAAAGTTTCTATGATGCACAGAGAACTTGTGCCAACTGATGCATATTAATTTGTGCCAAACGGCAATCATGTTAAGCATGTGACTGTGTTAGCATGACTGTGCTAGTAAATAAAGGGTCAACTAGAGAGAGAGAGAGAGAGAGAGAGTAGGTGTATACCTTAATCCTGTTGACAGCCTCTTGGGCCTGTTGCATGCGGACCTTCTTGGTGGGTTGTTTGGTGGTGACGAGCTGCGTGGAGCCCAGGTACGCCGCCGGGTAGATGATACCTCGTCCAAGAGCTGTTTCATCGTGAGGACCACGGGCTGCAGATAAGAAAAAATGATAGAAAGAGAGGGGGACCATAAATCATCTAGCTCAGATAGATATGGGACAATGTAAGACCTGAAGGTGGATTTGGTGTACAGGATAGATGGGAAAGCTGAAGTGGATGTTGCCGAAGGGGGTGTGTCCTCGAGATAGACACCAGGGGAAGTCCCTTGTACCAAGAAAGGGAAATACCCTGAACAGGTAGTGATAAGGCAGTGATTGTAAGTGAATGTACATTTTAAGAAAATTCACAGTGAAAGTGAGACAATTCACTGCAACCAACTCATGCATAAATTTATAATATCAATGACCATTAGCACACTGCAGATATATTTGGGTATTCTTAAAGAAGATATCACATGTACTACCATTCTACACTACAAAGATTAACATTTTTGACTGACTAAAATTGCTTATTTTTATCTTGAGAAATCATAACTTTTTCATTTGCAATAATAATAAAGTACCGGGGGGTTTAGATTTTTAGCTCATGATGCATGATGAAAAACCTTGTTTTGCATTTATTGAAGAGAAACCCATTGTAATTTGTAAATTTTGTTTCAATGATAAAGAAGCATATTTTAAATAATCACAGAAAAGGCATGCTTTTGGTGATAAAAAAGAAGAAGAAGAAAAAGGGACAATTACACTTGCTCATACACTAGTTTTATGACATTGCTACAAAGTGAAAATCTATTTAGGGCCATCAATCTCTGAAACAATTTTTACTTCACTCCTTTAAATACGGCTGAAGAAAGACAAAGCATTTCAGATAATTATAACAAAGACCTTTCCAGGGGTCCAATCCTCAATCAACAATGACAGATGTTTGGCCTCATTTTCAGCAATCATTTAAATCTATATTCCAGATTTTTATATCTTTTTTTTTCTTCTTTTAAGATGAAGATCTAGTTGCATCAAATCGCTCTAGGGAAAATCAGATGAACATCATTGGTTGTCATATTTTTGAGAGGCACAGAAAAGATAAAGCAATTATATATTTTTTCTAATGCACCACTTTTTACAATTTCAAATCTTTCCTCATAATAAGGGGATAGAAAAGCAGTATTCATCTGAATGCGATTATTATTGCTAACTTTTTATTATGCCATAGGCCTATAGTATCATCCTTGTTTATATCAAATGATTTGTGTATTATCTTTCATATTCATAAAGCAAAATATAGTAAAGTACACTGAGACATGATTGATAGAAAAATGAAATCAATATACACTGTATAAACAAGCTAAAGGAAGATAATTTGTTTTATTGCTACTCTATCACTCTAATGACAAAACAAAAAACTGAATTGCAAAAATAGAGGAAAACATATAAATTTTATGATTGAAGGGGCAAGAAATAATGAGGAAAATATAATATGGAGCACTGAAAGATGAAACAGAAAAGCATGAATATGTTTCATGTCAAAATTGAAAATACAAAAAACAAAAACACTGCACCAAAATAAGAATAAAATAACAAAGCAATTAATATGACAAATATGCAAAACAATATCATACAAAAGAATTGTAAATAAACCAATAACCAGAGATGAAAAAGAAACAAAGAAAAATAAATATTGCATAACAAAAGAAAACAGAAAGTATTAAACAAACCCAAATAAACTGATATGAGATAGATGGAAGGAAGAAAGCGAGTGGGCATAATTCATGGCGAAGGTTTTCAGTTTGTTAAACTTGATCTGATATGCACAAGGTGATGCCCTTCGGAATACACAAGGATTCAAGGTGTACTATGCTTTCTCAATGTGATAACATATTAAAGCCTGAACACACAACATAGGCATGTACAGGGGAGAGAGGAAAGAAAGTAGAAAAACCTGGGTTATGCATTTGCACTTTGATGCATTTTTATTGATTTTTCATAAATTTTCTCTCAGGCTGTGAATACCGTCAGGGGAAATATTGGCACAAGGTTTTCATTCTCCGCTGGGGGGTGTGAGAATGACGTGAAGGATATGAAATTGCGCCGCGATGCAGAAAACTGGCAGGTCGCGAGGGGTAGGACTTGGACTTCATCAGGCACACAGTACACGCAAGGTGACAAAGGGGTTTCAAGTGTTTGTCAAAAGCAATCATGATGTGACGGGTTTGGAAAATATTTATGAAGCCTGCAATGTCATTTAGCAGTTCATTTTGTTTAGATAATAGGATACAGGATTGGATTTCCCAATGGCCAAGAAAAAGATCAATAAATATCTAAAAGGTGTTATGGTGTCTTAAATAAATTTAAAATGCATATTGTATATCGAAAGTTCATGCGTTGATTGTAAATTGCAAATAACTGATGCGTATTCTGTGTCATGTACATGTAGATGGTTTTGTTTCATCATTTGAATAGACATTGTGTAACCTTTTCAAAAGCTATGTATGTAACACTGCTGTACGATGTCTCATGGGAGATAGAAAGATATAAGAGAAAGTAGAAAACAGTAGAAGACTAGATACATCAATCTGAATGTCCATCAGAAAATACATTAAATGGCAAGGTTAGATGCTGATGGTAGATTAGGAGTAGTATGAGTCAGAGTCAATTAGTAGAGCCGTGTTATCTGTCTGATGCACCTGCTATCTATGGTAGATGTAAAACAATAATGAGAAAATAAAAAATCAGCTACAATGGGAATGAGTAAATGTGAATTGAAATCCATGTATGAGATGAACTTTCTTCATCACCTACCTTGCAAATCGTCCAGCATTGGAAATTTGGTAAATTGTAATTCTACTTGAGCCCAGTTTCACCCTGAAATATTACCATTGATGTTGATGCATACATGCAGTCATATGTCTTTCTATCTGCAGTTGAGTTGAGAGTTTATTGTGCAGATCAACACAAGACATACCTGTGTGGTGTACACAGTACTTACCTTTAGTCAATTACATCACTACTCTATGAAGTCTCAACATCATCATGGTTTACACACATCACACACTATATAATTAAACATTAAACCTACCTTGAACAGTAAGGCGTTTCCATTCCAGAATATTATATTACCCATTAGCATATTGTAAAGATTTCATCTCACTAGAATTAACATTCGTAATATAATGAAATGCCTTTTAATACAATTTTACAGCATTTGGTACACATCAGCAAACACTCGACATATTTTAGAATCTGACATGAAATGTTTCTAACTTTTTTCTTTTCTGAAGATCCTTGATCTCTCTCTCTCTCTCTCTCTCTCTCTCTCTCTCTCTCTCTTCTCTCTCTCTCTCTCTGTCTGTCTCTCTGTCTGTCTCTATCTGTCTGTCTCTGTCTCTGTCTGTCTCTCTCTCTCTCTCTGCCAATATGTCTTGCGCGTTTGTCTCCACCACTTTCTCTCTTTCTCTCTCACGTCTTTCTCCTCTCACCAATCAAAGACACAAACAAAGGTGCCATCCATTGTACATTCGATCATGCATGAATCATAAAAAGAAAAAGGGTTAATCTGTACATCTGTATCTCTTCTCACAGCCAGACTATTTGGGGATATAAAGAGCGACCAGTTACCAGGGTAAAGGAGGCACTTATGAAATGTCAGGGGTAGGATTCGACGAGAGGAGGTGAGAGATTGAAGGAGCAATGCCTCAGCAATCCTTGACAAAAAAGTACAGGTGATAGATTTGAAGATGTTCCTGTAATATATTTTAAGATGGTCCCTTCAAGAATTGAAGATGTGCTTTCATCACTGTTCTCAAAGCCTCTTTTAATGTCCATTGAGAGTTAGAGAGGTGTGGGTGTATCCATAGGGGAGGAACATAGGCTCAAGCCATAAGCGCTATTCCCTAATAATATATGATTTGCTCTAGATCGAAACACTGTGAGTTGATAGAGATTAAAAATTCAGTATTTCCTCCCTTCACGTCTTTAGCGAACAAAATATGATAGTCTCTTAGGATCAGTATATTTCACAACTTTCAGAGTTCAAACTCTTACTCAAAGAACAAACCAAAATAGTGTAAGAGAGTGGATTTTGAGAATTATTCACATTCAAACTCTCAGCAATTTTACCCTAATATTAGTACAGAGTGGAGATATACCGTCTCCACAAAAAACGACAATTACAACCTTGAGGTTTCTCTCACTAAAGGTAAAAATTCATTTCACATGAGTGGGCTTGACATTTTTTTAAATTGAAGTTTTAGGTGATAATTCCTTGCAACAAGTATTTTCAGCTGATGGCAAATCTGTGTAACTTGCAAAAGTAATTAAATAAAGTGACAGCCAGACATACAATGACAATAAGATTTAATCAAACTAGGAATGGAGGAAGGACTGAGAGGAAGTCTACGGAGGAGGGGAAGAGGAGACAGAGGAGGAGACGGAAGCAAAGATGAGCCATAAACGATGAGAAAAACTCCATGCAATACTGGCATCCCTCGAGGATGGAAAATAGAATGCTGATGCCTCCTTAGCGTTAAATCATTTCTTATCACGTACAGAGCCTTCCTGTTTCCCTAGGGCCTGTACTCGATAGGAGTGACCATGCCGAGTGAGCGTTATAAGCTGAAGATCAAGACATCAATTACCAAACATACCTTAACCCTTCAAATGCCAACCTATTTAGAATCCATACATTATCAATAGCATCTTCCTAAAGTATGGTATTCCAATGTTCCTTAGAACTTCTGTACAATACAAGTTACATGCCAGATTGTTGAATCTTTAATACAGATTGAAAAAGGGTTACAGGCATAGACGCCAACTGTCTATTTCATCTCTTGAATTATATATAAACAGTTTCTGTTGAAATACCTTCACAAATTAGGGCTCCTAAGAGGCATGTTGAGAGTGTGTAAAGGTCAAATCTACTGAAGATATCAAGTAATTGATTTGCAATCTACATGGGATACTACACAGGTCATCGGTTCATTTGTCTGTTTGGATTCATAAGGGCATTTAGCTCTGTGCGAAATGATACAAGTTAATGCACACCCAAACAAACAAATTCTGAAATCCAACTACTTAGATTAAGATATTTTTTTCAAAGGATAATTTACAATTACAAACAAAAAACACTTCATTCTTGTATTAATAATTCATAGACACTTTGACTTTGAAAACATTAGATATATTTCCTGGATCAATCTTTACACCTCTCTAAGCCACCACTGTGATGTGCAAGTCCACTTGACCCAATGCAAATCTTGAGCTCTGATCTAAAAGTACACTAAGAGAGAGATACCCATTAGTGGAAGAAAAAAAGACTTGGATTTCTGAGAAGACACGTTGTAAAAGAAAGAGTAAATAAAAGACAGAGAAAGAGAGGAGGGAGATGGAGAGAGATTACCCACAAGATGGAAAGACCAGGGTCTCTTCGAATTGTATTGCTTCAGACATTAGCCTGCTCCTGCGATGAAACATCCATTTTGGCAGTATGGCAAGGCCTGGCAGGCCCGCGAGATATGTAAAAGCTTGGTGCTTTCCAGGCAGTCACGAACTAGTTACCACTTGAGCAAATTCTCATAATTGGCCGTCTCTGAAAGCAGGGATGTTTGCCAGGGAGTCTTTCAATGCGGGGCCGCTGGGGGCTGCTGGGAGCCGAGAAAGAGGGCAGAACATTATCACATGTCAGACAGTGATACAGAACAAACCGTGACAATGGGCTTGGGATGAAGCTCAAGTTGCAGCTGGAGACTCTGTATGAATGTCACCAAGATGTAGGTCTGTATTGCCCTCCTGTATCCTAAGATCGGTTCCAGGATTGACTTCTACTTACACTCTCCATCTGAAGAGGGTATATTTTCCATGGAAATCCTTCCAAACATGACCTTCCAATAGCCTGAGGCATCATCATCAACAAGAACCCTCCTTTTAGCAAGAGGACTGTTAAGAAAAATGCCTCATTCACACATGGCTAACCACCTCTGAAACAGTCATTGGTCAACCCAAAATAAAATCATGTAACCAGGATCTATATCTTACAAACCACAGATGATTGATTACGCTTTGGGGACCTTTGCTACACACAGCTATGTTTTAAACCACACTTGCTATTCATTTCAATAGAGCTTAAGGTGGGTTTTCCTCCACCACGGTGGTGTCTTGAGGCGGTCTAACCCATCAAGACTGAACAGGGCTCAAGGAAGTTCTTAAATGTCTGCTTGAGCTGTTGATCGGAAGGACATCAGGTGTCCTCTAACTCTCTCCTTCCTCACTCATAGAGAAATCAAATAACCAATTACAAAAGACCAATTACAAAAGACCAATTACCTTTCAGTGTGATGAGGGCTTGAAGCCAAAAATAATTCAATTTCAAAACTGTCAACAGCCACAAATACCTCAACTTTAAGCAAGGAATTAAAATGTTAAATTCTCGTGTTACAAATCTGTCAACTTTGGTAACCAATACCATTTTTCTCTAATTTGACAGAAAATGGGAAAGGTGTTCAGACCATTCTGCATGAAAGAAACATAATTCCGTACAAATCTGAAGATAGATCACTTTATTTTGGTATAACATATCAGATCAAATGGCTTAGATATGGCCAACACCTCTAAACGTGATTTCAAAACAAGCTAATATGTCACCACGGATAAATCTCCGGTTCTGCATAATCTATAGAAAGATTCAACAATACAAGCATCTTTTAGTTCTACTCAATCAGTTCCATGTAAAAATGTAACATTCTTTTCCAAAGAGCTACTTCTCTTCAAAGAGATATCAGCATAAACCAACCAAAAACCTTCTTTGCCTGACAATTCATTTACATACTTTGGTTAACTCAACCATTCAATTAAATGTATGCGAGGGCAAGAAGAGCGCTAACTCTGTGTTTAAGTATATGAGGTATATTGTAAGGCCTCTTTGGTTTTCAACAGCCCAATCATGTTCTTGCATGATGATCATTTATCAGGACAGATTATTGATCTCATATCCTATTTCAAAGCCCTTTCGGCTCGCCTTGTACATTCTTATTGGGATGTTGAAGCAAGCCCCTACCTCCTTCTACAAGCTGGGTAAACATGGGTGGATAATCCAGACAGAGAGCCTGCAGACACAGCTAAAGAAACATCAAATTAAATGTAATTAAACTGCCAATCAAGCTCTCAATTCATTGCCCATGTAGTGATTTGCCCTTTCATGCTTTCATAAGCTAGACTTGCCGCGCCGGGTAGATGGTTATAAGGGAGAGCTTCAGCTGATATCATTTGAGGAGGGGGCCAACAAATGTTTGGATTGACCGTCCAAGTTTTTAAATCTTTTTTTTTCTTCAATTTTTAAAGAAACAAATTGGATTTGGAAAATATATATGCAACAAATGTATCTAAACTCAAACAAAGTTTGCAAAGCGTATTTCAAGCATGGGATAATTTATAAGATTGAGTGCTTTTCCATTTAGAAATTTACCTACTTTACAATCGTGCATTGATTCATAAATTCAACCATGTACTGTCTCTTCAAATTTTTACAATATAAAGAGTACATGTTTAAATACCGTCAAGTCTTTATGACACAAAGCCTAATTTCATCCAAAAATAAGATGCAGTCTCCTCCTTCTTTCCCCCTACTGTACCACCTTGAATACAGGTGCATCGATGCCTACTGCTTCTATCTGCACCTCGATGGCCCCCTGTATCCTGGTGTTTGCTCAATGCCTGGGGTTTCCAGCTCCATGCTCAAACCACACTATCATATGGCACTTAACAGTCCAAAACATCTCCTAAATGTGCAAGATGAGCGCTTGAATTACGATAAAAAGATTCACACAACATTCAAGAAGGGTTTAAAGATATAGATACAAAGCTAGAGAGGAAAGAGCTAATACTATTGAGTGAATCATAGCAAGACCTTAACCCATCACCCGTGATTCAATTTCTGTACTTTTAAGGGGAATCCTCCCTTAACTGTGCAAAAAAGGCTCCTAAATATGCAAGATGAGCGCTAGAATTATTTTCAAAAGATTCAAACATCATTCAAAAAGGATTTGAAGATTTGGGTTGCGTTTATCTAGGAAATTTTTGGCTAGAATCAGGTTTCTCAAACATCTTTCTGGCAAATTTAGTTGTAGATAAACGCAAAGCCTTTTTCAAACGTCTTTAGATATGCCCATATTTAAAGACGCAAAAAGGTACGTTTTGAATGTGACATACAACCAGAATCACGTTTCTGAGTGCTTGATAAACGCAAAGCTGTTTTGTACCTCACATACAAATCGGACCTTTTTGCGTCTTTAAATATGGGCATATCTAAAGACGTTTGAAAAAGGCTTTGCGTTTATCTACGGTTAATTTCCGGTTCGGAGGCTAGTGCGCGCCATGTGCTGTGTACAAGCATGTGTGTGTAGTTGACCTAAAAAACAAACTGTCTGCTTCACGGGTCAAACGGCGCTGAGCAGCTGCGAAGAGACAAGGCCTTTATCGTGAATCGTGAAGTGTAGATAAACGCGTCATCCCGCGAATCACGATCGTATAGCGGGGTTTGAAAGTGGGATTCGATAGTGGGGTTCGATATGTACATATCTAGCGGCAAGCCTAGATAAACGCGCCCTAAGACACAAAGCTAGAGGGTCAAAATCGTCATAAACTCTGCAAGGGTCATCAAGGTCTATGAAATAATAGGTTAATAAGCTACCTTGGGGATGTGAGCTCCCAACTACCTCAAAAAAAAGAATTCAGTACGACCTGTATTCAAAGACCACTACAGGGAGATAATTTTTCCTTTAGTACATGTTTTTAATTAAAAAGCATTTTCAAGGAAAACAAAGAATGTGGTGTTTATAGACAGGCAGTCTTTCTATACAGGTGGTCGTTAAAGCAAGTTAAATGACCATATCAAATACTGTCATATATTGAATATACAGTACATCAAACATTAACAATAAAGTCAGCATGTCAATGTAACCTGAAAGATTCATTATAATGAATACAAAGCATACATATACCGGTAGATGCTTTTACATTCTTTTCTAGTTTACTGGAGAACATCCTTGCCATAAGATGGAAATTCTAACCATGAGATGAACCTCCAAAAAGGTCCATCATTAGCAAACATTTCCCAGAACCATTACTTGAAAAGTCTCGTCTTGGTACCCCATCATATTCATACTGATATAATGTCAGATTTATGACTATGCACTGTCATCTGCCGTACAAGATGTCATCTAAAAATTTCTACTTCATAAACATTCCTGCTGAGGGAGAAAGGATTGTTGATGCTGTAACATTCTCGCTTAGAGCACCCATAAAATTAGGACTAATTTCTCCTCTTCCCCACAGCAACAGAACTGCACCAACTACTACTTCATTCAGCTCACGATCAGAGCATCGACTTGGGTTTGCCATTAGGAAAAGCGGGGCACTCTTAATATGCAACTCGCAAGACAAATGATAGTAATGGACCTTGGCAAAACAAGGCTTTGGCTGTGCAAAAGTAAATACTATGTGACTTGCAGTCTTCCGCCCATTTCATCTTCTCTCCATTGACCTCCTTTCAGACTTCTTTCCCTTTTTCTTCTACTACAAATAAAGAGAATGTGAAGACATTCAGAAAAGTCTTGAAAATGTTTCTCATCACCCATTCCTCTTTCATGAAGACAAGGAAAGAGGTGTCTAAGTTTTTGTAATAATTGTATATTTGTATAATTCTCAAAGGTTGCTAGAGTTGTCTTCCAAACACTGTGAATATTTCAAAGTTTTGAAGTGATCAAGAATACTGAAATGTCATTTTTGATTCCTCCTTGAGATGATCAAGCATCACGCACGGTAAAAAGGAGCTACGTATCATTACCTAAGTTAGTTTGGTGAGAGTGATTTCCCTATTGGCCTCATCTTTAATGCTACCTATTACAATAAACATTCCTAACTATCTCATATAGTATCTGTATGCCATATAGCCTTAACCTATTGCTTGCATATTTTGAAAGTTAATTGCCCTTGTGTAATTTGTTTAATGGATGCATTGAATGTTATTAGGCTCATCCATGTCTGAATCATATTTTATAAGGTTCAGAGCAACTGATTTTCCTATATTCTCCAATACAGTTGGAATATTTAACTGCTCTGACTTTGTTTAATGTCTTCATTGAATGTTACTTCTCATCCCTTCTGAATCACCATATTTCATCAAGCTCATGTTTTCCCCTATTTCAAACTTCGACCAAAAATGAATCATGATTGATGTAGGAATGAGTCCTGAAAATGATGTCCTGGGATCTTCTAAGTACAAGGCAGCAATGTTGGTTATTCAACAATGAATTTGTAGCCTTATAAATTTCCTCTGGACCATCTCGCTATATGTTCAGAGAATGGCTTTATATAAAGCACTGGTTGTAACTATGGAGTGCTGAAGAGCCTAAAAGAATGAATATATTAATAATAATATGGTATTTATATTCAATGAATATTTAAAACTTATTGGTTAACTTTTTCTTTAATATCATGCAGGCTATCAAAACGATTAAGATGAAAGTGCTCAAAAAATATCGCAATGATAAAATGACTCTTAGGATGAAAGAAGTAGTGCAAAAGACTGGAAGAGATACAATAAATATCAAAAGCCTCATGTTCGTGTTACCAATTATCTCATTTAATTAACCCATAAGAAAGCCTGCCAATAAATAAGCCAGCCGAGACCAAGCCTTGAATACTGCTGATGGTCTACCATCACATATCAATTCTGAATACAATTACCATAGATGGGTTTTAACATCTAATCATGCACGGCCTTAGAATATGGTCATTCAGGGGCAAGGATGGTAATTACCCTTGGTTTATTTAGGAGAGCTATTAATAATGTTGATTTCTATACAGATATCCTAATGAAAATTACACATGAAAAAACAATTCTTTTTAATGTCACGTAGAACTGAAAAGCTTTATTCATGACTGTGTTACGATCAATAATCATTCATCTAATTTCCTTTTTTTGTAATAATGTTCTCAATTCATCCACAGAGATATAAATCATATTATATAAATTAATTCTCAGTATTTAAAGAAATAATCAACTATCAAGTATCAATCTGGAATTAATCAATTATCTTCTAAATGCAATTGCCTACAACATTCATTATCTATAGAAACAGCTGTACGATGCAAAATATTAAAATGTAGCAATAATTTGTCACTAGCATATATAATTGATCACGATTTTCATGGACGTGTCTTCACAGCTTGCTCAGGAAATTGCTCAATCAATAAAAACAGTCGGCTGAGCGCCAGAAGGGTGTAAAGTACTATGAATTTACACAGAGTTAGTGCCCCTCTTACACACAGGGGATGTAGCAAGATGTGCAAATTCTGACAGCGCATAATGGTAATAAGGAAGTATATACATGCCTATAATTATGTGAAAACATTGCAGGGAAGGGCATTTTTTGTGCGTGCAAGGGTAGTATTTTTCCTTGGCAGTCTGGCTGCTCAATTTGCAAGCATACAATGCTCTTCGCGAGATTAAAATATGTTTGCTCCAAATTGGCAACAGTTTGTCTGGGTGCATGTGTGAAGTTTGTAAGCCCACTGCCAAACAGGAAGCCTGTCACCTGCATGTTGGGAGGGCGGGAGGCGAAAATGGAATAACATTTATTTGCTGGAATACCACGATAACTCGCGGAGTGGAAAATCTTGTTCCTGTTTTCAAAGGGCAAACTCAGCTGCTAGATGCAGGCCCAAAATAGTAGCCTAGCTGTCTGAGTGGTGGCATTTCATGTTGATTAAATTCTTCTTCTGGTGTGAAGATTGGCCAGAGAGCAATAGCATTTTGGGTTGTTGTTTAGTTTTTTGTATCTGAACATGAAGACTAGTTAACACAAAACAGTGACTTTTTTCCTGAATCAAACATTTCTTCTTGTAGCTACCGGTACTGAAAATCAACTATTGGCTTCTATAAAAACCTGGTTAAAAGGTGTTATTTTGATTAACATTATTCAGGACTGGCTTTAGCGGACTGCATGGCCAGCTTTCAGTTTCACAATCTTCACCATTTATTAAAACCTCACTTGATCAAACCATAATTTAAACATGGTCTACATTTCACAAGGGACAATCAACCTTATTTATATAGAAGTGCAATCTCACTCCCTATGCAGTGAAATATAATATGTTGACTGCGCTTCCAAACTGCGCTCGTGTACACAGAGGCTTGAAAAAACGGGGGGAACTGTTTTCCACTGAACTTATGTACAGTATGTTGACAGGCAAGATGTTGACTGGTTTTATTTGACAATGACTCTGATGACTGGTAACCAGCTGGGGAAGCTATAAATCTTACAATCCACCCACAAACGAAAGGGAAAAAATCCTTTAAAAAAAATCATTACCTCTTCCTCCAGGCCTCTTTCTAGTCTTGTACTTCAGTGTGTAGTTATCGCTTGTTTTCAACATTTTGGAGTACTGACTATCAAAACAAGTTCACAATCTTCCACACATATCATGTTGACTTCATACAAGGACGTTATAGTTGTTGCTTTAACGAGAAGCACATGTAGAACATGCCATGAAAGAAATGTCGAAAACTCCCTTCATTTATGAGATTATGAGAACTTCCTGTCCGTTCCACAGGAAATGCCTATGAAGAGGAAATATGATTGTAGAAATCAGGCCACAACTCTACACTAGTACGATTAATCTCTACGACGTGGTAAACACTTGTGTATCTTGCCAAGGTTCTGTAATACACAGTAGACTTTAATGGTTATGAATTGTATTTGACACAGGAAGTAAATGTGATTGTCTTTGCAATGACCTTTCATAGTTTTTCCTGTTTAGTCTTGACTCAAGCATTCTTGGCGTTTACTTTGACAGGCTAAAGCACTTTCCCAATACTCCCTTACCAATTATGTAATATAAATGAAGTACCGGTAAATGTTCATGACAGAACTTAATGAAAGCAAAGAATATGAACTTTTGTTGATATCGTTCTTATCCTTGTAATGCACTGCAGATTGACATGATACTAAAAGAAGATTAGAATCGCTTTGAATACAGACTTAAAAGCTTTTCGTCTTGCACTTATCTGAGAAAAGTTTTCAACAAATGATTAGCTTCAGTATGTGACGTCTCTGTTCAAAGCTTCTCTTTGAATAAGTAATACTGAGCTAATCTTCATGTTATAGTATTAAATCTAATCACCTCTTTACTGGAATAGAATAAAGAATACAATAAACTGGTAGTTAAATCTTAGGTTTAAACTTCAGGTCATCAGAAGCAATAAAGTTCTTAACAAACTATTCTTGTTGAAACATTACACAAAATACAGGCGGACATTTGTTCCGAAAGACACCATTCCTTACCTCCCCCTGGCCGCTTCCTGCACTTGTACCTCAGCATGTAATTCTCAGAAGTCCTCAGAGCCTTGGAAGGCACTGGTTTCTGCCAAGTAAAGGGTCTGTACTGATCCTCCATCATGGCCACCTTCTTCGCCCCATCCTGCTCCCCGTCCTGCGGCCCATCCTTGTCGGGCATGTGTAGTGTTTTATTATTGTTATGGAGCTCCCTCATAGGAGTACTGGCAATACTTGTCACAGGCATGTTGCTACCACTTTCTATAGCTATGGCAGTGGTTTCAATGGATGATGGTGGTTCCACTGAGAAGTTTTCTACTTATAATTGTTTGAGTGTGGCTGGTGCATTGCTCATTCACGCTACCTTCGATCGTCTGATTGTGTTGATATCATGCATCATCTCCTTTCATATGGCTTTTCTATCTAGATCGATGAATTCAGATGGTATTTCAAAGTTTCTTGATGCCTCAAATCCATCTCACTCCATGGATACACCACAAATAATAAATTCCTTGAATTCCATGTGCCAATCTTTGCAAATCCAGAGATAACTTCTGTCTCTACAAAAATATGATACCAAGTTAGAGCCTGGCAAAAGCTAGATTACACACAAGATTGAATATGTAGAAAGCCTTGTGAACATAATCTGCTGCATCAAAAAATGCAAAGTAAGTAATGTTAAATTCTTTAATCAAAACACTAATCTAAACTAATATGCCTAGTTAAATATCTTCCAATATATATTATGCAAACTCCCTTTGCCATCGGTCTCCGCCATGGGGTAAGAATCCACGCCAAGAACCTAATCTCCCTGAATCCAAGCTGAATTGCAACAAAGCTGGTTACGGTATCCTTTCAAATATATCTCCAGGACTATTCCAAAACAAGTGGAGAAAGAAGGAGGTATTTACACTTTCTCATTCCACAGAGAGAATGAGAGAGCAAGAATACTTCAAGCAAAGGCGGCAGTGATGCTCCACTCCAGCTATCGTTCTCCCCTTCCCTTTCGGCACTGAGATGGCTAAGCAAACACATTATCCAATCCCAACACGAGTTCCCCCCATCCACACTCACTCACACACTCTCCCCCGACACACACACACAAACGTACGCACTGCATCCCAAGATTTGTCCTCCCGGTCGCGATGATCGCTGCGGCCTCCGCCCAAGAGCATCGCGACATATTGCTACGGAGTACCTAGCAATGTCACTGATGAATAATACAGCTGTACCAGGCAGCAGAGGAAGATGAAGAATGCAATGCATCAGGCAGGAAGGAAGGAGGTATTATCTGCTCACCCGAAAATCACTTTACTACATCCTGGAAATTGGCCAACACTTTCAGCATCCAAGTCTCATCGCATTTACTTCCTGCAATATTACTCAAAATGGTTTCCAATCAAGTTTAATAATAAAAGAAAACACTAATCAATATTTCTGGAAAAGCATTAGCATGACCCAAATGACATGCATCGAGCAAAGTCCATGGATTAGTTGCAAACTGTTTTAATATACCTCGATCCACTAATAACAATTTCACCCAGATATTAATGAGAGTTGATGCAAGTCATATCGAAGCCTGATGGGCCGACAATGTGACAATCTAGAAACAATTGATGTCAACCAACCAAGAAACAATGACTTTCCAATGTGATATAATCCACCATCATTTGGGCAATAATGCAGCATAACCAATCAATTTAGGGAGTTCAAAAGAAAGCGCAAATAATGAGTTTCCTCCTCCAACAATGCCATATCAGACTTCAAAGGGAACCATTGATCACGGTGGAGCTTTCTCTCGAGCCGAACCACTGTTTTCAACCTCGTTCTCAAAGTACGAGTGAACCTTTCATCAACTCTGCTGAAAATGGCAGACAGGGCTTGGGGAAGAGGTAAAGCTTGTCTGGGTATGATCTAGGTTAGATGAACATGGAGAGAGAGATACAGGAGAGCAAATGATCAATTCTGCTCTAATGATTAAAATTAAAACCTATCTAACTTTAATATTACTTGGGTAGGGTAATATGGGATTGATAAATGGGCACTAGAAATATAAATACATATTACAAGTCTAATAATGTCCTTGCTTCATATAATTACATGAAAGGCCCAATAACTTTCTTTCATAGTTATACAAATTCCACGCAGTATGCTATACGAAGGCAATCAACATAATCATTGTTGAACGCTTAAACTTTGAGTGACCCAACTCTTTAAAATGTCTTTCATACAAATATCATTACCACTTGATCCATCTGAAAAGTTGAAGTAATTCTTCCATGTAGCATATTATCTGTTTATATCTGAATTTCTATTTGTCCACCAACAAACAAGGGCATCATATCAATACAATTTCAGGATTGCAGGGGAGGTTGAAGGGCAGGGGCTGAGGGG
>BEXV01000996.1:48493-63128 GCA_003118195.1 Hemicentrotus pulcherrimus
GGAGGGGAGGAGGGGAAGGATGAGGGGGAGGGGAGAACAGGATAGATCAGTAGCCATGATCCTATTAGATACAAAAATCCCAAGTCATTTGGGGATAATGGGACAACTGCTCTTTCACCCAAAACAGATGCCCTTGACTGACAGAAGGATCAGAAGAACAGCACAGTAATTTCAAATGGATAATTGTTTCTCCAAGCCATAAATCAAAGTAATGTTTACAATTGACATTAAATTTTGATTGCTCTCTTCATCACTTTGCTGAGAGTGGATTTCTGTATCATAAAAGCAATCATTGAAAAGCAATCGCTGCAGGAATTTTGAATCGAGTAGTAATGACTCTTAATAGACCGCTTCAGGACACTCCTGATAAACAATCAAGACATCTCCCAAATCTTCCTCTCTAGTTCATACCAAGTCCAGACAAGCCAGTGCGTTGCGTTTGTTTTTGTAACATGAAAACATGCCCGATCTGATACCGTGGCGGTGAAAGCACCCAAGAGAAAATACCACCAAACCCATCTGGCGCAAGAATGACAGATGTACCAGAAGACATTCTTTAAAGTGATCTAAGACAAGTAAGATGTCATTCCTGGTGAAATAAATGTTCCCATTCCTTGTATATCCTCTAAGGGGATTTGCAAGCTTGTATCATACTTCACCAGAAGATGCAATGCCAAGAAGTTGTGTACTAAAATGATAGGTATGCATGTCTATCTGATCTTCATGTTCTGTAGCATAGATCAGACTGTCTTGCATCTCTCCATCAACATCACTATCATCTTGAAATGATCCCGAGAGTCTACAGATTAATTTCAGTGATGAGCAGTGCTGCATCGATCTGCTGCAAAATGCTCCATCCAATGGCAGGTTATTTTTAACATCACCATCCTCATATACTTGAAACTACATTTCAAAACAAACTTTTCTTTGCCATAAAAGAAAATTTGAGGATTGAAAGTCCCGCTGGCACTCCTCCCTTATTTCCCATGAGATTGATATTTTATTATAAATCTAAATGCTGTTAACCTGAACGAAAGAACCTGCTACTATTTAACCCATTGCATACCAGAGCTGGGTTGATCCTGTGTTAAAGTCTATAGGAAGGATAAAATACAGTAGTCGGTGGGCTAATACAAGAAAGATACATATGCCTATAAATCAAATTTGTCTAATTGCTCCCTGAACATTCCAACACCACTCTCATTAATACAAGTGTGTAATGTCTCTAATAATTCTGCAGCTATGTGTCTCCGAGGCCATAAATCCCATCCCACATTCACTCCCAAATAGTGGCTTTGTATAAGTAGACCGATCAGAGGCATTAAATGCCAGGCACTCCAGTTGTTATAAGAGCAACAAGCTCGGAAGCATTGGTCTCTCAAGACTTCCACTTTAATGTACATGACCATAAAAAAAATATTGTTTCTATAAATAAGAACCCCAGTTTGAGGGAGGAGGGGGTCTCTAATGAGTAGACGTCTTTTCACATAACTCAAATATTGCAAAAACGATGCCATCTTAAATCACAGATCATGGGAAGATTGCATAGTTTGTTGTGCATTTTTCTGAAATTTTGTGACCATCTCAGCAGCCCAGGAACATCTTCCATATTAACTAGAACTTAATAGAAGAAGTATTATAAACCCAACACAATTTGCTAAGAAAAGCATTGTTTAAAGTAAAACAAAAGACATGGTAACAATTATTGCTTTAAAGTAATGTTACAAGATGCAGTTAAAGATAAACTTTAGTACTGGTAATGCGATTGCATTGTGAAAGAAAAGGTGTATAAAGGATAAGAAACAGTTGATCATGTAGCATGTAAGTATTGGTGTGCACTGCAAGGTTCTGGAGTCATCAAAATCATAATAAATTTGACCAAGTCTTGGTAAAGTAACAAGCACTGAACACAGAAAGCTATATATGGGACAACACACATGGTGTAGGGGCTAGTACTACCTTGATTTCCTTGTCTTTCTATGCTCATTACTCAGCCAGTACCAAGTATACATTTTCTTTCAAAATTGTTTGGCACATGTCATTTATTTGTAATCTTGAAAATTCAGTGTAAGTTTCGTTTGATTCTGTGAGAATTAATTTTCTTTTTTTTTACCAGAACTGGAGTTTATCTTTAAGGGGATGTGCATTAAATAAGCAGTGTAAGAAGATGACGTTCACTGGCTGTGGGAACACACATGTATTCATCCAGGCCCAAGCCAAGATTCTTCTCTGCTTTTGATTGACCTTTAGAGAGGGTCAGGATTTCCCATCACCTTTAAAATGAACTCTGGGAGAGGCAGTAGCATGCATGAGTCCTTCCACTGAGGCGGCACTGGAATGTTTTTTTTTTGGGGGGGGGGGCGCTGGGGTCATTGGTCTGACTCTGGAAATAAAATGCAATTTCACAAGGCTTCTGATTGTGGGAGGGTGCTGATGATCCAGGAGTCTTATTTTTTTTCTTCTTCCCTCTCCCTTTCCCATTCTCTCTTTTTCGCTTCTTCTTTCTTTCCTTTTTACTTTTTCAACCCCCTGTAGCCATGCCACTGGGAAGATGGGTTAATTTGTCTCATGTACTACAGCGAAAGTGCAATACCAGACAATCACACAGAGAGACTGCAGACAGGTCAAGTTGATGTCATTTAAGGAAAAACTGCACTTTCATTCTGTGTTTTTGCAATGTACACTACAACAATGATGTCGTCTCCAACACTAGACTTTGACATTAGATATCAATAATTATTCTTACTAAATAAATATTGAGATTTGCTGAAAAATTGACAATGATTTTGCATTTAAGTTGATTTCAAGCATCATAAAATGCAAAAAATAAATATCTCAAATAGCATAACTAATGTCTAAAAACATGATTTATGAATGACTTCCTGCAAGATTAAGAGTAAGCTCACTAGGCTGTTGTAACTGTTCATTCCAAAGAGATGCCTGCACCTTTCAACAAATGCTAAGTTTCATCCGCAAGATGGTCAACAATTTGACATATTATAGGTGCTAGAAATCTACCACAGAGCACGCTAAGCACTGAGCCGTAAGTTTACCATCCAAATAAAGTCGGTGCAATAACAACCGGGAGGACCACAACCTATTGGGGAGAACATGCATGACATTGAAGTCCCGAGAAGCCGCAAGAATACACTCAGAGACGAAATCAGTCAACCTTTACATCAAGACCTCCCTCGCAATAAGATGCCCCTGGTTTGCAAACAAAATTGTGTTTGGTCAGTGCATACCTTGGTTCAAGAAAGTAGATGTTCGGACCTCATAATTTGCCCAATTAGTTTATAAAGACACTGGAAAAATACACGTATACATTATTTCTCTTTCATCGTCTTCAGCAAATTTCTTTGCAAATTGGGATGCCTAGGCGACCCCCTCCCCCTTACATAAAGCTCTTGTTCTTGAAGAAGAAGAAAATCCAAAAACAGGTACTATACAAGAGAACAACACTTTTGAATGACAATAAAATATTAATAAAATTTGCAATTTATTAATTTTCTCTTTTGCTGAGGGAGATGGGGCTTTATTTCTATGCTTTTCTCAGATTTTAGGCATAATTTAACCAAGGATAATCTGATAATGCAGCCATAATAAATCATAATTGTGCTAAATAGAGTACTTATCAACATCGGTTTGAGAATTTCAAATCTTTGCTTCTCACAGGGGTTTAAAAGACATTTAAGACGGAGCGCGGTTGGTGCATTTGATCCAGGACTGAATGACAAATCGTTGAATAAATCTGCTACAGAATGATCCATTTATACGACAACTCATGGTGAGTCATAGACTATTAGATAACCTTTTTCTTTCTCCCGGGTCCTCTTATCTCGATCAGATACTGAGGTGCCCACTGAATGAACTTGTGCAGGAGTGACTTAAACACTGAACATGTACTTACTTCTGAATAGTTCATGCTTAAAGCCCCACTGTACTACTTATAGCTACTTGCGCCCTCTAAATAACAAACAATGCCTAATCAGTGACCATTGGTCCCCCATGATCTTCTTTGTCATATGTTAAGTGAGAGCTGATTTGATGCGATAACCATCTGCCAGTGACCTTGCAGGGAGGTCTAATCCCTCCTGGCTTAACCAGTGCAGACAGGCTTTAAAACGCACAGCTTCGGGTCTCTGAAAACAGTGCTTTATCAATGAAAGAAGGCATATATTATATAGGCCTACCATCCTATATAGAACCTGGCTTCAAAGATTCATCATCAATAAGAATGATTAAAAGATGGACACTGAACTAAATATGAACGTAATTACTCTTTACCAGTTCCAGAAAATATACTCTAGCAATATGAGGCAATTAAGAGATTAAACATACATAAGAGAGATGGATCAAATTTCAAATTATCCTAAATGCAACCAAATCATATCCTTAACACTAACTACAAGGCCGTCAGCAGAAAAGAAAGGACACATAAGATACTGTTGATCAACAGTAAATATTCCTCCCCCTTCTGGATTACCATCAGAATCAACTCACAATTCCCAGAAAGGAAAACAAAAAACAAGGAAAAGGATGATGCACCACTTCTTCCGAGATGCTTTCTCCCAAAATAAATATCAGTGATATTTGGAATAATCTCTTCTCATCCCACTGCATCAGGGTTCCACCAAAGATACACAGATTTAAATCAAAGCGAGCGGCAGATCGAACGGAGACAGGAAATGCTCTAACGTGATCAGAAACCACTTGGTAAATCCCATATATCCCTGTGAGCTGAGGTATTCCAACGGTTGTGACACGGAGGCGGTACAAGGCACGTGCATCTCACCACGTCGCCACCAATAAAAAATAAAAAATCTTACAATGAAAATTGTCTTACAGAGAAAAGTGGATGCTTGCTTGCTCCATGGTGGCCTACAGTGACGATGAATAAGCCACAGAGGGAATTCTAAATGCGATTAAAGCATCCCACCTGCAAGTATGAGCCGTAACCACCGACAGGTACCACGTATATACCCCACTCCAGGGGAATTCACCTCCTTTGCTGACTGACCGAGTATATAGACCGTGAGGGAATCTTAGTCTCCCTGCATCTTCCTCAGACAATTATTATTCTGACTTCTTCATAGTTCTTAACTGTGAATGTGATCCACATATCAGTTGTGTTTTGCAAAGTTTACTAAATAATGTTATCATTTATCTTTCCATGAGTCATTTAATATTGTTGTTATTATATTGCAAACTTTCTGTGACTCACATTTTGTTGAATTCATTTTATCTTAACTTAACTCATCCTAGCAGAATACATATTAAGCACTACTCTTCTTCATTTCACCTAATCTAGAAATTGGCTTAGATCTATACCATTGTCTTTACTAAGAAGTCTTACCAAACAGTTTTAAGTTTTCATTCAAATTGTCTCATACGTATACCAAAGAAGTTCAATAACTGTGTGTTATTTTGATAATGTCTACTCCTTGAATATCCTAACCCCAAACCATATGCATCTCAAACTTTGTTATCCAATTTTCTCCTTAAACGGATCAAGGATGGTCTGAAAAAATTACTTCAGCGGTAGAGCTCTCCAATTCACATAGGTGTTGATGAGATTCACTATCTTAACCTCTTGGACACTAAATCCTCTGCTCCAAACCACAGCATTCTTGATGTATTTGACTAGATAGATACAATGCTCCTTTTTCACACAAATTTTAATATCACTAAAATTAGGCAAACAATACATTCATGGACACTAAGTTCTGAAAAACTATATCATTTTTTAAACAAAACTCTCAAATGAAAATGTGAAATAAAAAAATAAAAATATTTAAAAATCTACCTTGCTTACTTAAAAAAAAAAAAGCCAAGATTGATTTTTTTTTAGATACTAATATATGAACACAATTTTTCCAATTTCTCTCCTATCCTACAATTTCCCTTAACCCTCTTGTTCTGTAAGTGATCCTCTATTCACCTTTCATTATCTTCTTTCACCACTCCTTCGCTTGAAGGCAATCAAAGTGCAATAAGAGGTTTATTTATTTGTGGCGCCACATCCATCTTCAGCCTCGCTCCCAGACTATCCACTCTCTCAAACATCATTTCTACATCTCAATCGTTACAACTCAGCAAATACAGACCTAGATACCACTATCTACCCTCACACTGCAAAACAAAGCAAATGAGCAGTTAATACTGCATCTACGAATGAAATAGTATAATTATCACAACGTCGGGGGAGTAAAATAGTACACGTTTCTGAACCCCAGGCTAGGGCAGGTTCGTATGATGCGCATTTACAGATGAATAGAGGATATAAATGTCACCTTCTTTAATCTAGCTCTATTGATCTTGGCTGTGGGGTACAAGTAGCAATCAGACTTATTCCGCATCCCCGGGGCGCTGATACAAGGGAGGTACAGGAACTTCTCCCGGTGCCAAGACAGAGAATTATAATTAGCTCCGTGAGGAGGCATTTCTAACTTACACATTCAAACAGGGACGCGTCAATAGGCCTGTCCTCATCAGCTCGAGATTGCCAAATATCCCGCTATTTTAACTATCCCGATCGCAAATTATCCAGTTAATTTGCGTCTTCATCAGCCCGAAGATGCAATTAATGGTCAAGATTTAGTCAAGATATCTTGGGCTGTTTGGCAAAATATCAAGCCATTTGTCCAGTGCATCTTCACCAGCCAGAAGACTTGCACTATGCGCGAGCGCTGAGTAAAATATCTCGAGCTGATGACGACGCGATTTGTAACTTCGGGCTTTTTTCCCAAATATAAAATAGCGAGCTATTTGGCAATCTCAGCTACATGGCAATCTCGAGCCGATGAAGACAGGCCTCATGCATCGATCTTCTCCTCCTGTTACTTTTACCGGGTTTCGTAACCTTAGTTGTCATTACTGGTATCGCTTTCCAAATGATTTGATCGAGGTGGGATAGAGGAGGCCCTCTAATGATCTCATTGGAGCTAAGTTACACCCGTGATTGGATGATTGTGATCAATCATCAAACAGGATTTTATGAGAAGGATGGTACTTTATCTGCAGCCGGGATGCGCCGATAAAAAAACAACAGATGATGTGATGGATCACTGGTATATATGCAGCTAGATAAACAAAAACAATTAGATTGATATGAAGTATGAGAATCATAGATTTAATCAAATTAACCTCTCTAGAGGATTGATGCCTCAAATGGCCTCCTCTTTACACAATATTTTTCAGGGACCAAATATTGATTATATGCCCTAGAGAGGAACCAGGGATACCCCTATCATGTTTCTTTTCTTCCTACAGGTATATTATCTTAAAATCCATTCTAATTCTGCCCAGGCATATATAAGCCCAATATTTCATTACTGGTGTAGCTGCATATAATGACCACCTTATGGGCTATCAATTTTTATATTAAGCTATGGTTCAGTCCGTATTGAAAGAAACTTGATGTCTTATACCTATTCACTGTTCACTATTATACATACAATGTATATAGCAAGCCAGAAGGCTGTGCATGTTATACAGTGTCCATCTGCCTCTCACCAACCAAGGTGAACAACATGCTGCCAAAGAATATTCATGTCACTCCTTCATTCACCTTTAATCTTTTCACACTGGTTTTGCTTAACCCTGTACTTTGCTTAGACCGTACTATCCTTAAACCCGGACTATTTTGGGGGGGGCTTTTCACACACGCTGTTTTTAGTCCCGTACTAGCGCCTATTCCGGAATAAGAAAATTCCTGCTGTTCTCACTGCATTTCGTTAACCCTGGATATCGTGAATGTAATGATTGGACATACTTCGCATCTGGCCAGCTGCGATACGCTCCATTGCGTAGTACCAGAGTATTTTTCGTGTCTGTTCTCATTCATTTGATTAGCACCGCAATTGCGGGGTTAGCAGGAGTTAGCAGCACAATTGCGGAGTTAGCCCTGCTCATTTGCAGGGTTAGTTAACCCTGTACTATAGGTGGGGTTAGCCAACTTGAGCCCACTTGGGTAAAAACCAGTCTGAACAGAAAGTGGAATAGGCTTAACCCCGTACTATAGGTGGGGCTAAGACCCCCCCTTAACCCCACCTATAGTACGGGGTAAAGCAAAATATTGCCAGTGTGAAAACAGTACTTGTTTCACACCTTGTCTACATACAACTTATTAGAAACACTTGTGATCTGTACGAGTTGTGACGAAAGTTGTGACTCTCAGAAGTTGTAATTCAATTCCTTGACAAATACATGCAAAGTAGTGGAGGGGAGGTCAAGCCTCAAATACGATGCCGACAGAGCGAGAGACCGCAAGTATTCATGCTGAAGCTTGACCGAGCTTGACTGAGCAGAAACTTCTACTTCACTTAAGTCTAAGAATAAATCAACTGAGAGGATTACAGCAGGATGGTGTTATTTCTTGCTTTTTTACCCCATTTCTAAAATAAAGATAATCAGCAGCCTTTTGGTTTCAGAAAAATAGGTAAGGAAGTTGCAAGAAGACACTTTTGCCTCAACCCTCCTTTTCATGCTTATGAAAATTGTCTTGCCTGCAAGATTATAGAGTGTAAATTGTGCATATGATAAATACTGTTCACAACCATTTTTAATTGATTCTAATGTAAAAGCACAAGGGCTGACAAAAAAATGACACAAGATGCAAATTCTCTCCTTCTTCTATTTCTGTCTAACAGACAACACAGACAGACTTTTGCAGTCATAGGCAACAGACTAGAAGCTCAACTGTGCTCCATTTAAGATGCTTACATTATAAAAACCACCTTGTCTTTTAGAATTTAAATTGCATTCTGTGAAGTATTTATGAATATACATGTACTTAGAAACTGGATCTAAGAGGCAGAAGATAGGAACCTGTGTTGACAAAATAGCAGCATGAAAGGGCTTGAATATATTTCACCTTGCACGTGCAGCGTAATGTTTCATCTTGCATGAAACTTTTACCTCGTCTCAAGTTACTCTCCAAGCTCAAAATCAATAGAATTTTTTTTCTCCCGAGAGAAATGAAGACCATCGTAGTATGATCTCCGATGAGGATCTGGGGAGATTGAAGTTTTAGGAACCATGGATGAAACAAAATCGCATTCTTCGATCAGAAGAGGCAGCTGGTAGTCCATTAAGGGAGGAAGATGGGAGTTTGATGACAGGAGCAAGACAGGTTGCTAGGGGTGATGCCTGACTGGAAGTGGTATGACCACTAGGGACGGTGTTACCGGATGATTTGAAAAATCCGAACTGTGAAGCTGTAGTAAGTATGTACCTCCACCGACGGAGCTCATTGTGTGTGGAAGACTGTGAGATGATGATGGCAGAGATGGTGGTGATGATGGTGGTGATGATGGTGGTGATGATGGTGGTGATGATGATGGCAGAGATGGTGGTGATGATGGTGGTGATGATGGTGGTGATGATGGTGGTTGTGATGATGATGGCAGAGATGGTGGTGATGACAGTGGTGATGATGGGGATGAAGAGAATGAGTATGAGAATGATTATGATCATGGTGATGGTAGTGATATGTGATGGTGAAGGTGATCATGTTCATGATCATAATGACGATTGTGATGACAATTGCAATGATTTTTATGATGAAGATGGTGATTTTGAACTAATGATGATGATAGTAATTATGATATCCAAAAATAAAATGTAATTTGTTGATAATGCAAAGGACCTCGATTACCGTCACAAAAAAGGAAAAAGAATAAAATAATGATAAAAGGGGTGAAATGATAAGACAAGATGATGGAAAGCAGTGTAACCAGACTAAAGTGATAGCAGAATAGTTAAGCCAACACAGCAGACAACTAACGTCATAATCAATATCTTCTCATATATCCAGGCACGCAAACATTGATCTAAGATTGATTTGAAATCTCTGGGGCCTAGGAGAAACAACACATTCATACATTGAGGTAAGAATAAGGAAATATATATGCAAGAAAAAAAAAGCAATGTTAGATTGCTTTCGAAAGTAAAGGAAACAAGAATAAAAGAGCATGAAATTAGAACTAGGACACAGAAGACGAAAAAGAGAAAGGGAAATTTGAAGTTACAAGCAACAAAGATTATCTAGATTCTGCTCAAAGGAAATGTAAAATATCAGAATAGATGTATAAAACATCCTGATGAGGTATAAAGGAATGCCTACAGGGAAAATAAATTTAAAGCTGAAAAAATAATGCATAACAAGTTTAACTTCCCAATCTACGCCACTGGGAAAGGCGGATCAATTACTATCAACTACTAAGAACCAAAGGGGCATAACTCAGTGTAATAGGGAATGATTTAACTCCCTTTTGGCTAGCAGCAGATAAAATGATCTAATCAGATAATGGATCAAATGCTGTCCTACCATACAACAACCATTTGTTAATTGGTTTTAATCTGTGCACTAAGGACAACAGAAGAGATGGCTATCTTGGCAATTAAGAGTAAAAGATTCATGCTAAAACATCAAAGCCTTAAACTGACTGAAAAGCTTTACTTTGTTTCATCCCAATCTACCCCCCCCCCTTCTCCCCATTCAATCTTAGAATAGACCACAAAAATTATGCATTTTCTATGGTTTCATCTGATCAGTTCAGTTCAAGCCTAATTTGGGATAGATACATTTTTTCCTGTTTTAACGTAATAATCCCATTATCATTATGAGGAAATGTTTTGTTCATATTTAACGTCGTTTGAAATTAATCAAGTTCATGCACTTTTTATCGCAAAATAAATTGTAATTCAGCTCTCGTGCTGCGATTTTGATTATTGAATAAATACCATTATATATATACTGACATTTAGCTGTTTGATGAGAGTCCGACTACTCCAATCTCTTTCAAACCAATATATCAATTTTCTACCATCTGTATTTCACTAAAATGAAAAAAGTTGTGCCTATCAAATTCACATCAAGTCAATGAGACCTCTTATGTCATGTGATTAACTAGAGTCTGTCTTCAACGCTGAATAAAAGAATACATGAATGTTCTCCTTTCTAGGTTTCGCACTCTGGCTCCTCGTCTCATTACAATACACGAGTATACTGGTATGTGTTGGGTGATAACATGCATAGTCCAACATAGGTACTCCTGTGAATGTAAACTATTCGGGAGCACTTCAATGTTCTCAAATGACGAACACTTCTATGCAGGTGATACATTAGACATCACCCCTACAGGACTGGGGATAGAAGGATTGAGCACTGTGCCACACAAGGCACAGAGCCGATGCTGATGTGCCACAAGAGGGCAGCAGACAAGAAAAGAAGCTGGACTAACATTGGGTTTGACCTGCCAGTTGGCTGCTCTTTCTCATCAGAGTCAACTGTACGGTTTCTATAATCGTGAGGTCATCACAGTAGAGAAAATGAAGCAGATTCTCTGCCATGTAAAATAGGGGTAGGTTTCTCTGAAATGATGATGGTCATGAAAAAAGTGTGACTTGATTGCAGCAGGAGAACCCACTAATCAGAGGACAATTTTGGAAGATATTTATACTTCTTTCACACATTTATGATTTGTATGTAGTACTCTATATAAAATAATACAACAGTTTACAGAGAAATTGGTGACATTTACACATTTTGTTAGAATTTCTTTTAGACTTATTCCACTTTTTTCATGTATGAAAGTAAACAGTATATGGCTTAGATTTGGCTCAAGTTTCAAATAGCAAAAAAAAAGTGAATCTATTAATATTTTTAAATCAAATCTGCTTTGTAAGGGTAGTCAGTGCAAGTGAGAACAAAAAATCACTTACAATTTGTGAGAAGGCACTATAAAAATGACATTTAAATCATGAATCAACCGTACTTCCTTTAGTGTGTGGCACTATGCTGTTCTATGGTTTGTTTTCCATTCAAGACAATATTAGGTCATTTCAAATTATCCAACTTAAACTGTCAATTTAATAAAAGTCTGTTCAATCTTATCACATTAACCCAATCATAGTTCATGTTTGTAATCCCTCTCCAATACGTGCATATACGTTTCAATCAAGTTTCAATCAACAACCCACTGCCTTGAAGTGAAATTGATATCATCCAAACCATGCATAGCTGGCAAGCCATCGCTTACTCTGATCAATATTACTCCAAATTCAAAATTAAAATTCATAGCCGAAATCCCTTCTTTTTATCGCCCCCCTGTCTCGCTCATCTCATTTTTCTCTATGAGGCCCCAGGGACCCATGCCTCAGCTGCCAGTATCATCTGCAGAAAAGGACCATTTTGTCCTGCGGCGCTCCGGCACACACGTGCCGTGCATATTCACGATCCCAGAGATGCTACGTTGCCAGGCGTACCAAAGCACGTTCGGCACGTTGCACCTGTTATGAGAACCCTTCATACAGTGATGTCTCTCAAACGCATCGTATGAAAATAAATGTTCATTCATTTGGATTACATGCAGTAGAGAGAACGGCAGAGAAGGAGAGACAAAAGAGGGGGCGGTGAGAGAGAGAGAGAGAGAAAGAGAGAGAAAGAGAGAGAGAGAGAGATAGAGAGAGGGATGGAAAGAAGGGCCATCCTAGAGATGCCAGCAAGTAAGAGAACAACATGGGGAAACCATACAAGTAGAGGCTAGACAGGCATTTAAATTAATGTAGATTGGAGAGGAAGAAAGGTAAGATTATCCATAAATTGGGGGGTTAGTATTAAATACAACATAATAATAATAATGATAAAAGATAATAAATTTGTATCAAATTGAATATACAAATGATTCAACAATTCATACATTTTACTACAACTCCCTGCAAAAATCATACTTCCAGAATACAAATTGCAGAAGCTAATTATGTCTGGATGAACGCATTACTTCTTCCGCGAAAAATAACACAGTTTTGAATAGCCCTTTTCTCGCTTCCATAGCAAAACCTTTGACTACGAGTTTTCTATAGGATTCTAAGCTCATATGTTGATAACAATAGCAAGGTCTCTTTCATCAAAATTAGAAGGAGATGGTTGAAAGCAACCTTTTAAAGAGAAAAAGAAAAAGTAAAAGCCATCATTGATCCAGACAACTTCTTGACCATTTTTTCTTCTCTCCAACATTCAGTTCAATAGTGAGGGTGGACAAAGAAAGAAATCTACTGATTTTTGTCAATAATATTTCGAAATGTTTAGAATTGAATACATTCACCATATATTATTCAGTTAACACCCACACACCCACAAGTTTTCATTTTGTTGCAATTTTATAAATCTTTTTATTATAATTTACAAATGTATGGAACTGTTCAGCGTTGCTATGGTGATTCAAGCCTGATATGGATAGATCTGTATTGAAAGACATTTCTTTGATCAAGATACAGTAATAGGTATGCTCACACGTAGAGAAAAAGTGAGGTTTGGACCATGGTCCAAAGATCAATGTTTGAATTATATATCAAATGTGACAACAACAAAAACGCATTAAAAGAAGGGTTTGAACCGAGGTTCAAACATTGATTGGTTTGTAGGCAATAATCACACAAGCTGAAAACCTCACTGTTTATCACTTGCGAGATCACTGTGCTCACCCTAAAAAATTAACACAAAATATTATAGTAAATTGAAAACCTCGCTAGTAATCACATTAATTTTTTTCAGACATACAAATACTGAGGTTTTGACTACTGCCCAAAATGTGAACTTTTTTTTCCAGGTTATATATGAATAAGAACAACCATATAAGATTACTGCATGAACATCTTAATTTGAAACTTGCGTACAAATATAAAGATTAAAATTACAAAAAGAAAGAGTTCATCTTTTTACAGTCAAATTTCCTGTAAGGAAATAGAATCTAGCACAATGTGAAAATGATACTTTAGTCAAAAGTATACAAGGAATAAACAGCATAACAGTTTGTATGGTATGGCATTTCTAAGGAAACAGCTAGAGGGCAGTTTATAGTGTAGTATGGCATTATGAAATCATACAGAATTCTCAAGATGATATTTCAAAATTTCAATTGTGCACTCACTTCTCCGCGGGCAAATTCTATGCATACTCATTGAGGGCGACAAAGGGCTCTCAACGTCAAGTACCAATTTCTTGCATTTCTTTCTACTCTCTTATCCACATTTTCATTAACTCAAAGGCATGAACGTCAGTTAACTTAAAGCAAAATAAGATTTCATAATACAGTGTGGCATGCATGGATACCTTTGTGAAGGTTGGGATTTCCCCCCATATTGGCTATATGAAATGTATGTATGTATTCCTTGATTTGCATCCCACGAAAAGTGCCACATATATATTTTCAAGCTTACGCTAGAAAATTTATCGGATATTTCTCCCTGTGGTTGCGATCTAAGACAGCGTTATATCTTTATTCTCCAAAAACAGAATATAACTTTAAGGACACTACCAATCATCCTACTAATCGCCGCAAGCCAATGTTCACAAAAAAAGGGCATTCATGCTTCAGCACTCCCCTGTGAAGTGATCATCTCTGCAAATGAATAGAACAGCTTCTATCTCATATATTTGACTTTCTCACCTATCTTTAGAGCCTGTACAATTCTCTCCCATTCATTGCATCTAGTTTCATGTTCACACACCTCCTCTATATATTTCTCTTCTCCTTATTTTATGATACTGTACATCCAATTCCCTCCCCTATATTTGTTTCTGTGTGCCTCTCTATCACTCATCCCTCCCCCACCCTCCCCCCTACCCCCT
>BEXV01000996.1:64717-102038 GCA_003118195.1 Hemicentrotus pulcherrimus
AGAGAGAGAGAGAGAGAGAGAGAGAGAGAGAAAGTGTGTTGGATTGTGAACAAAATCTGTATTTTCCTCTTTTTTTTGAAACAGTTATTGCAAAAAAAATATTTAATTGAATTCATTGATTTATTTGTTTTGTTAAGCGCTTTGATCAGTTCTAAATTGGATATATAGCGCTATAAAAAAAAAACAATTTATTATCATTATTATCAGAACAAGATTTGGGAGAGCTATATACCACCACCACTGCTCTCTTGACTGCCTGCTTAATATGATGTCACTTGGTGGTATCTCTCTGAAGGGAGACATCTTTACAACCCCCAAGACGTGAAGTAGCATGGCAGGAGGCAATTATTCCATTATTACTCCCGTTCAAACCGCAATTTCCGATTGATGATAACATGTCATCCTCGGGATGGCTCCCCAAATTGAACCACCTCCCAAATTGCAGTATACCGGGAATCTCTGTCTTCATCTTGTCTTGATCCGGCTCTCTATGTACAGCTCCCTCGGTAGCCTGACATTTCTCTCACCTTTAACTATCTACTCCAATTTCTCTCTCATTTAATCTCCTCATTCCTATTCCCGATCCCCCGCTGATGATCTACCGTGACAAATGCACGTTGGCCTGTAATGGTCTCGCAAAAAATAGAAAAAAGGTGAAATCATGCTTCACACCATCTATTCTGACTTTTAGAAAGCAAGTATTTCTTAACATCTGACCACATTCTAGTGGACCTTCTCCAATAGAATATGCAATCAGTCAAAGTTACAATTCGGGACCCGGCTAACGTAATTTTTCCAATCTGATAGCGTTGAATATTGAATTAGAATTCTCCCCTATATAGTAACCGTTGTTAACCGTCCACAATACTAAACAGCAGCGATTCATTCTTGAATTCACCCAGTGGCACTAATGTCCCATGCCTGTGGAATTGTACATCTATCACGTCATACCTCAAGACATCTTCCATTTTCGTTCAGGCACCTCGTAAGTAAATCACACATTTTCATTTTACACCTTTAGGCACTGTTACAGAAGGGGGATTTAAGGCATTGCCTTAAATGTCAGTCTGTTGTTTGTTAATTTGCCTTGCTGATTTATTGATGGACTTGGCT
Organism: Hemicentrotus pulcherrimus; assembly: GCA_003118195.1. Taxonomy (NCBI): domain Eukaryota; kingdom Metazoa; phylum Echinodermata; class Echinoidea; order Camarodonta; family Strongylocentrotidae; genus Hemicentrotus; species Hemicentrotus pulcherrimus. The sequence continues at coordinate 65,831 of BEXV01000996.1, forward strand.
CCTCTTTTCTCGATGTACTCTACAAGAAGTCACTCAAGACCTTATATACCCCCCTCCTCTCTCTCTCTCTCTCTCTCTCTCTCTCTCTCTCTCCCTTTGAGTGGTTGGGTTCATAAAAAGAATGTTTGCTTGCTACAAGTTTCCCCATGACATTACAAATCTATTCTCGTTCACATCTTCCAGACAAACAGCTTTGAGAAAATGTCAAAGTTCACTGATTCAGTGAAAATATGCAGGATGAGGGGGATGAATAGAGGGGGAGGAAAGATGCTTTTAAGGTGGGGTAAAAATATGGTTCAATGATGTTTCCTCTTTGATTGTCACCACATGATTCATGCATTAGGGGAGACCGGATCATGTCAGATGAATTTCACCTAGTGGATGTACATGGTTTGTTAGAGACAAAGGGCAGCAGACTAGCTAGTAAACATCCAATACATTTGGAAACTAAAGGAATTATCACAAAATTATGAGGGATAAAAGATATTTATGAAGGATTGTCAGGGATTATCAAAGGAAACATGTTTGTTTTTTTTTACTTTGGCAAAATGTGTTTTAATATAAAAAGCATCAAGGCAAATGTACCAATGTATTCAGACCAAGGCCACTTCCGAGAGAGAGAGAGAGAGAGAGAGAGAGAGGGAGGGGAAAGAAAAAAGAGGAAGAGGGTGAAAAGTGAAAGAATCAGAGAGGGTGAAAGAAACACAAAGATGGACTGAAGACAAAGAGAAAGAGAAAGAGGAGTGAGAAGAGAAGACAAAGCATGAAAAGGAGAGATAGAGAGATGGAGGAATCCTGAATGAGGAGACTGTAATTTTGGAGAATGTTCTTACAATTGAAACACAGTTTTCAGTAACATGTACAATACTTTTAAGTTAACGAATGCACAAAAACAGTAAGAGAGCGTGGAAAAACAGCAGAAGAGCGCAGGACAAGCAGCTTGTTGTTTCACCTGTTTGATAACACAGTCAATCAATAGCGCTCCCATTATAGGTGGCTCTTATTTCAGCTTAAACAGAGCTTTTAATCCAAACTCCAGACCCCGGGAAGAGAAATAGAAAGCATTGGGGGATGGCATCCACACTAGGTATGTCTTCATCAGCTCGAGATATTTTGCTCAGCGTTCGTGCATAGTGCTAGTCTTCGGGCTGGTGAAGATACCCTGGACAACTAGCGGGATATTTTGCAAACTAGCCCAAGATATTTTGGGATGATTATCTTGATCAAATATCCCGCTAATTTCAACTGCTGGCTGATGGAGAAGCAAATTAGCTGGATAATTTGTGATCAGGATAGTTAAAATAGCGGGTTATTTGGCAATCTCGAGCTGATGATGAACACAGGCCTTCTTAGTACAAATCATCTTTCGATGTCTTTATGTGGTACAGTTTCAGTTTTCTTGCATGGTGGTTCATTCACAATAGAGCAAGTTTTTTTTTTCTTCAATATAATTGGACAATCGATGTGAGAATTCAATTGTTTATCTGAAGAAATTTCTTTAAACATAAAATGTATGGACACTTAAGCAGATAAGATCAGTTTATTGAACAGTTTATAGACAATATAAGTTTACCAATTTAATTGAATAAATAATCATTGAATTAATGTGCTATTTTTTTATAGATATTTCCCCCATATGATCTTTCATAATGCATCATAGACCAGTCTGCAATTACAAATTCTTAGTTCAGATTTTAAGCCTTTTGTATATTTTCTATTATCATATTTAAAAAGCCAATATTATTGGAAAATATCAATATTTCCATTGGATCCAGCAGCCTTGAAAAAAAAGGACATTTAGGTTTTCTTGATGTAACTTTATACCTCTATAAAGAAATTCACCTCTACTATCAGTCTCAGACCTGTTTTGTTTATAAACAAAATATGGTATGAGAAGGGTTAAAGGAGGTCTTCAATATGGGGCTTATTTCAGAGTGACATATTCCTTAAGTGAAACTGACCAACCGTCAACTTAATGAGAAATACTATGGGACAGACAATAACTCAAGCTTGAAATTATTGCCCAAAACAGAGAGAGAGGTAGAGATGGGCTTGGGTCATATTTATAGACCAGGGAGCTCGCACTTCGTGCATAAAGGTCAAGGCAAATCTACGTTGAGCGGCATCTTATCACCCTGATATTTCCGCTTTCTTAATCAATATCCTTGACGATGATATAACAAGGTGTGTTTTTAGTTTTATCTCTCAATGACCATGCTCCTAAAGAAAGTAAAAGTAAAAAGTCTAAGAAAAGCTTCATCTTTCAACAAACCACATGGTAAAGAAAAATTGAAAGCAGAAAATAACATATCCTTATCAACTATTGTATCTTTCTTTCTTTTCGCTATTACAAGCATTATTTACGTGTAATCCATTAAAGAAAAACAAAAAGCAAGCAATCAAATGCAGTAACTCATTACTATTAACACCATGTTCTTTTCTACTTGCCTACTTTCCTTCCAGAAAAGAAAACAAATCTTTTCCTCAGTCTAAATGTTGATTGCTGTGGGTTTTCTTTAAGTCACTTCATTCGAAAGACTGTAATAGCCTTTAATCTGCCATCAACTTTGCAATATCTATTCCATTAAAGTGCTGTGATGTGCAGTCAGATCTAATCTACCACTCCTTATCTCAATACCATCTCAAATTCGGTTTTAAATTCATAAAGGATTGATTTCTGTTAATAATCACCTCAAGCTCTAGCAACCTTTACTGAAACTGAAATGTCATGCTCACCATCTATCTATGAAAGTTGAATTTCTCAATTTTTGATAATGCCAATCATGTTGTTGATCATCCAGTAGAGATTCTGAATTACAGACTCTAGTGTGAACCTCGCTTATGTTTTATCTCACCTCTCATCTGAAGTAGAGACTCCACATAGTGCATCTAAACAAATGCCTTCTTCAGTTCAAGGCTACATGGTTCTCTTTCCTAGTAACGTTTACTTAAGATCATGTTCACTTTTTTGTTCTGAAACTCTATATTCCATAACCTTTAATCCAACATTACACATATTCCTATTATTATTATAAAAAGGCTTGATTGTCTTAGTTAACCAGATTCTCTAAATTTAAGGTTACCTATTCCTTTAAAATATATACAAAATGGTATCCTTACAATCATCTTCTTTTCACTGTCTTGTCAAAGAGCATCTTTTAATATCGACCATACAGTGATCATGTTTGATGTCCACTGCACGACTCAGAGTAACTTCATCACTGAGACCTCTTTATTCTTCACTGAATACCAACCAAGATAGATCAATTCTCTGAAAGGCGCTGAATCCTATCAACTCACCAAATGAAGAAGAACATGGATGTGCCTTGCCGGCGACAGCACGGTATAGCCTAAGGGCTTGCTTCCCATCCCGGCAAACATTAGCACTCTTGCTGAAAGCACTTCCCCTGTGTGACAGCCTTTCCCGAGCAAAGAACCGCGTCAACCATCTCACGACCATGATTAAAGGCAAAGTGCACGTATTCAATACCAGGATTTATCCATGGGAAGCATTCCATTATTCTAGAATTCTGACAGAGATTTTGATATAAGAAAATGAGGAGTAACTAACTACTAGGAAAGATTGCCTCATGACAAAAGAGGTAGTGAATAGTACAAGACTTGTGTGTTTGATATGTAGTAGTTCTATAACACAAGAATATTTTAATTTAACCCCCTGGGTATGATTTGATTTCGGTACAATACATAGTTTCAACAGACTCCGGTCCGAGTCATTCCAGGCTTGGTATTTAATGAGTTAATTTTTTGTTTCAGTACAATGTGAATTAGCGTCAAATTTGCAAGTCCCTATTTTAGCAGACACGTGCTGCAGTAACAATATCCCTGATTCTACAAATTCATTAAAATCTGGAGCTTGGAAGTAACGTTTAAAAAAGGGTTTACTTGGAAATGTCGTTGTTGTTAAAATCAACTTTTAAACTACTTTACTTTTAGACTACCCAGCAATGTGTTTAAAAAATTGCACACAAGCAGAAGAGTTACTTCCACAGTTTACTTTTGGGAGTCCTAATAAGATTTGGGATCTTTAGGGGTGCTAAACTGGAATCACAGAAATCATTACATCGAATTCAAAGGGAACGGACGACGAATAAAGGCAAATTCAAGAACTCAATGAGGGAAAAGCAAGGGTGGACGTGGGTATTTAAGGATCGAATAATGGAATTCTCCTAACAAAATCAGGGAAGATAAAAACTGTGAGTGTGATGCAATCAAAAAGGAAGTGGGGCATGATGAGAAGTGAGTGAGGAAAACCTTTTCAAGGGAGAGGGTATATTTTGTGCTACTTAACTTGATTTTGGATGTAGCCTAAAGGCATTTTCTCACTCCACTTGTTACAAAGCAGAGACAATTGGAATAAAAGCTGTGCTGCAAATGTCTATCCTAGTAAGAATTTCCTCAACTTGCACTTTTGAATAGTGTGAGAATATAACGGTTGATAGGGGAAAACAAATATAGTGAAATAGGGTTGGGAGAGACAGGGAGAGAGAGAGAAAGGGAGAGAGAGAGAGAGAGAGAGAGAGGGATAAAGAAGAAAAAGTAAAATGTGGTAAAATGGAGTGTGAAAGAACAATTCAGAAAAAAAGGTGAAACAAATGTATAGGACTTGAAAGGAAAAGGAGAGAGAAGGTAACAGAGAAAAGATGGGGACATTGAAGAGGGAAGAGAGAGAGAGAGGGAGAGAGACAGAGGGAGAGAGAGAGAGGGAGAGAGGAAGAGGGAGAGGGGGAGGGAGAGGGGAGGGAGAGAGAGAGAGAGGGAGAGAGAGAGAGAAGCAAAGATAAAATTTCAGAGTGCTATCAGGTGAAGATGTGAACGTAGCCATGAAGTATGGACGCTCCTTTACCCTCTTCTTCTTGTCTTTTACAAGCTTTGCATCTAGGTGTACTTAAACTAACTGCAGCGAAATGTGACATCACAATGGCAGGTACTCCAAACAACCCCTCAGACGCGCCATCATATTATGCAGCCATAAGTTCCAAAATGAGAGTAGACAAACACTGAGGTGTCACAGGATGGAATTGAACATGTGTGCTAAAAACAAGAACGTGATGACATGAAGTCTCATGAGGTCGCAAATGTGGCCAAATTTCCCTCCCCTGTTGACTCAGACTCATTCAAATAAACAAGACCTAGACCTGATTTAGAGAACTAGACACGAGCACATTTGGCTGGTCGGTCTGGCAGCGCGAGCCACGAGCGTGGGCTTGAAAATTAATTGACAGGAATTGAAAGCCCCACACGAGAATCATAATGACATTCTAATAGTAACGCCAGGCTAACATTTATTCTCTACACTCTGCGAATGAATGTAAGACACAGAAGCCTGTCCATGGCCATCAACATTCCCCACACCTGAGGAGCAATGATGAATTTGAGAGTATCAAGCTGTTACCAATTTGGCAGAGCAATATTTCTCCAAATTGTTGCTATGATGTGATTTATTCAGACGGCAAATGCAATCCGCAGAGGGGCAGGTAATAAAATTCATCTCATGTTCCTCCTTTGAGAAGATAAATTGTTTGCGAATCGAAAACAAACACTTAAATCCTCTCCTTCTCTTCTGGATTTACGAGGCTATGGTGATTTCAAGTCTGATATTGTGCAATCGAGTGCACTCATGGTTTTAACTTGACGTTCAAGCATGACTAACACTCTTTTTTTGCTATATAAGAATGCCGCTGTTTTGCTCAGCATTCATCATATGCGCAACTCAAACAGGGAGGAAACTCAATTCAATTACACAGATTTACTGATTTACATTTACTCTTGTTTTTTACATTGTAACTAGTTCTTGCCACATTAACTAACAATGCTTTAAGCAGTATTCTCTTATAACAATATTTTCATCTCAATAAATCTTTCATCTTTCCCATACAACAAATCATACAATATATATATTTTTAGACATAGTCGTCATTTAAATATAAACTTAATTGATACACTCTGTTGAAATCATTTTGAAAATAAAGCATTATTATGAATTATGAATCTGCTTTCTTTTCTATCTTTTTTCTTCTTGTAAGATTATTTTAATATCTTTTCTGAGCACGTTTCTTCACTCATTTCTGAAAACTCAAAATAAATTCAGGGATTAAAAATCTAAATTAGTCTACATTATCTGGCAGCCATCTGTGCATGAATGGTACACAAATATTACGTGAAATACACTTATTGCATTTCATCCATCTTAATTTCACATACCCAGCAGGCATGCGAAATTCTTGAAAGTGACCAATCTTACAGGGAAATTACATCCAAACCTCACCACAATATATAACGGCGCATAACTTGCAGCATTCTTTTCACAGAAAACCACATATTCCTGGCAAAATGATTAATCACCCCTTGGGAGTGCACAACTCTTTCTTGGATTTATGATAAGAAATACCACTGGAAACAAAAAGTTTAAAAAATGATGCACGCATGCCACCATTTCTAAAAAATAAAATAAAGCAAAAAAACAGTGAATCCTCTCTAATTGTTGCATATGTCTTAGAGAAGTTCAAACAAGGCATGCAAACTTGGTAAAAATAGAGAAGAGAAATGGGATCATAGCCAATCACCCATCGGAAACACCCCAGTGTGCTCTGAAAAGGGAAAACACCGTACCCCCCAAGAAAGAATGGGGAAATCAATAGGAAAAACAGTGGGTGTGAGAGAAGACAAGTTAATTGAATTTACAACATGCATCAGTATAGAGTATATTGTAAAGGTGAAGTGTTTGGACTGTTGACTTAATGTTCAATCTTTCCTCTTCTACTCTACTTATTTCTTTTTCCAGTTCCCAACTTCGTCTCTTCTTCTTCTTTCTCTCCTTCCTCTACTTCTTCTCCTTTTTATTCAGCTCTTGCTCCTCTCTCTCTCCCTCTCTCTCTTCCTTATTTCACTCTTCCCGTCTCCCTCTTTCTCCTTCTTCCTCTCCATTTCCTTCTTCCGCTCTCTGGTTAAGTTATTTTTCTCAGAAATGTAAACAAAAAACCATCACCACACAATTCCTGTACAAACATTTCCGGGAACAGCTACTCTTGGAAACCATAAATCTATTTTCACAGGGTGATAAACCTGGCAACATGCAGTGATCATAGTATGATTGATTAAATAGTAAAATTCATCCATTTCTGATTATGTGCACAATAAAAAATACTAGAGCTAAGGTAATGGTGTACACGCAAGCTAACATGAGCTTTCTCACCGGATGAGGGACATCCCAAAACAACTGGGCTGCCGATAATTGGCAATCTCAAATTCAATTAAATTTCTCATATTAGGTCTCACATGGATCGCATCCATTACAAAGCTGTTCCAATGAAATATTAAGCAGTGACAATTGAAATTTCATATTGTTTTTGTCCTCTTTCTCATTCTCATGTTTTATATGTGGACTGAGAAATTAGCCACTTTGATACTTGTTTTGTACTTTCATTCTGTAATTGCCTTTTCACTGGATCTCTTTTTTTAAGACAATTTACTAAATTTGTGTATTCTTTTGTATTCCTGATTGTGCCTCAAAACACAGGAGAATTTTCTATGTCTCATTTCATTTTCATTTGCTTGAGCTAACGTCTGTTCTTCTGCGAATCCGCACCGCACAAGAGTCTCTTTAAGGAAGGTGGCATTATGACGCAAGGTCTATCCACAGAGAAACAAGCTGACTTTTATGACTGGAGTAGCAGCATCCTATTATAGGGGTCCCTCAGGGATACATCTTAGGAAGACAGGTTTTAGCATTAAGGCATTGTCAATGAAAACACAATACAACATAATCACATGGTACTGAGGAAATCAACTCAAGGACAATGTCAATCCTCTTTTATGTATCCCATAGAAATCATGTTCGGATAACAGAACATACGTGTGCGCACATTCAATACATGATTGACAAGGCTACTGAAATTGCCTTAGGTTGGATTTTTTAAAAGTGACTGCGTAATGTCAACGTAATTTCAGCTTTCAAGTACAAAACACTGCACTACTTATTCTGAAAGACTGGCTTACTGATTTAAAAGACTTTTAGGTGAAGATTATAATTTTTATTTCAAGCCCCTTCTCTAAAAATAACCATAGATGTTCATCAACTTGCCAATATAGAACAAAAATGATTGGCAGTGAAAGGAAAGAAATATTTTCTCATGGAAACTTTTAAATTCTACTTGCTTAAGAGCCATGGACATTAATTCTTTTAAAAGTATAAGAGTTAACAGGTTTTCTGTTCTCAACAGACAACTTATTTTAACTACGCATCAGCAGTTCTTCACCAACAGTTGCTGCACATTCTAATTAAGCCACAAATAGCATTTTGGATCACAAACAGTAGTCAAATATTAGTTAAACGCTCTTTTCCCCATCAAAATGAATTACAGAAGAAACATATTCCCAACCACACAACTTGACACAAGACTGTCATGCAGATTAAAACAAAATGACCATCTTCATTTGTCCTGCAATATTGTTTCCCCTCAAACCTCCCGCAAGGCCAGACTTCATTTGCTACCCTAAGCTAACCCCATCAGTAATCAATAGGGATACTGGACACTGATAGTATGTATACGCTAAGACTCGAGAGAGACAGGGTATGCAGAACCTTTGCTATTACACCACCAAGCTGAGAAAAGGAGAGAGAAAGGGAGCAGGAATGAAAGCAGTAGACAGAGAGAAAAAGATGGAATGGGTGTAGAAAGAAGAAAGAAGTCAAGAGGGATTGACAAAAACTATTAAAGGGGGGTGTACAGGAAGATTGAAATCAGTATACAAATGAAACATATGAAACTATAATACATAAGAAACTGAAAATAGCCTTGTTTAAACTTTCTACAAAAGAATTACTGAAACATGATGTATGATTTGCTAAGAGCCAGAAGGGTGTTATCTTTGTGAGAATGTTATAAATTAATGCCCTTCTGGCTCTAAACAGATGATGTGAAGTAAGGCAATTATGTCTTAAATATGTAAAATAGTATAGCTATTTCTGACTTCTGTTTCTATGAGATTTTTCAGCTACGGTGCAAGTTTCGCAGCTCAATGGTTACAAAGTAAAGCAATTATTTCTGTGATATGAAAATAGTATAACTGTGTTATTATTAAAATTTAATTTCTATTATGTATTTTTTTTTTCTCATTGGTATGGAACAAATTTTGCAGCTTAATGTGATGAGTATTTCTTCCAATGTGTGTTTATAAACATTAACATTTATTACCTATAACTAAAAATGTGGTGGAAATTTTTCCTGCGGCTTAATGAAAGAGTGTATGTATTCTTTCCTACGAGTTTAAATCTTTCTGGCACACTAAGTTTACTCATTAAATTAAATTCCACTGGCAGCCCAAATCGATACTGGATCCAATCTGTTTCCTTTACTTCTATTTCTTCTCATTCCCAATAATTCAGTGGAAGCTAAGAAAAGGCAAAAAGGCACGTTCAAACCCTAATTTTCTCAAGTTTATCTTATTTCAAATAAATTCTAAAAATAAATACCATTAAATACCTCCTGGCACGGATAATGCTTCCCTACTGTAATAAGACTGGATACATTACATCTAATTGTTATCAAACTATGCTATCACTTGCAGAATTTCCTAACATATTCATGACTGTTCCAACTGTATTCTTGAGTACACTTATTTTCCCAGGGGAATTGCTGTTATCAAATCACCATGAAATTTATCTCCCCAATATTTCAATCTGAGAATATATATGTTAGTATTGTTTTTGGTATTATTCATTTGGAGCAAGAAAAGGATTACTCATACATTCAACACAGGGTCAACACACTTCTGCCTCTCAGCAGAAAATATGCAAACAAAAATTAAACTATTCTCTGATTGTTACTCTGTAAAAAAGTTAGATGGGGGAAGAAAATGCAGGGGGGTAAAACTGGGAAAGACAAAGAGAGAGGGGGGAAAGAGGGGGAGGAGGAGAGGAGGGGGAGGGAGGAAGATAGGAAGGGAGGGAGAAAGAGAGAGAGAGAAGAGGGAAATCATAACAAACAAGATAGGAGTATTGAAGGACTAGAATAAAACGATAAAATCGTTGGACTAGTCAGCTATTTGCGTCATAAAGGGAAGAGCCTCGGGTGAGCTAGGAGTGGAGTCGTGTTGTCCTGCCCGGGTTGTGATACGCTACCCATGTGAATACACGCTTCCAACCTAACGGCCATCAACAGTGTGTTTTAATCGCAGCATTATCTTATGCCCTGGGGGAGAATTAGAAATGGTCCGCATCACTGATTTGAGGCTCTTAATCCAGCTCCTTGTCTGCTGGCAGAAACGGAACATTCTATTTCTGATTTGACATATTCTGACCATGATGTTAATCCTCGCTCTGTTGGCTGCTGTTGATATTAGTAAACGTATTTAGAATTTAGGGATGAATATGGCATACCAATGCTGACATTATAATGGAAAATGAGAGTAATTGCTGGTGATCCAAGTCGGAGAGCAAGACAAAAGAGAGATATCATGCTAAGGAGAAGCGATTTCCTTCATCAACACAATGCTCACAACGAATCTACAAATGATTATTATTCTTCATTATTCTCATTAACAAGTCTATGACAACATGCAAAAAAGAAGAAATGAGTTTGTATGGTTACAGCCAGAAAGGCATCTAATCAATACTGATACCTTTTTACACAGACTAAACATCCTTCTGGATCTCAGTAGTCAAATTCAATAGAAAAACATTCTCCTTGATTCATAGATAAAGCTTTGATTCCTTTGATGACAGAAAATGTTAATATATCTTCCCCATCTAAGGCAAACGGCCATGGATTCCAATGCTGAAAGCCTGGATTGATAAGCAGAAACATGGGACAGTGAATGTATTTTGACGCAGACAACATAAAGAAGCAAGAACAAAGAAGATGCTGAAATAATCAATCCAATATGATGTTGAGAGACAGGAGGTTATCATCTTCCAATTTATGACTGCTTGCAGAGCCGATTTTCTGAGTCTTTATTTAGAAAAACTAATAAAAGTGGCTCATGTCATTGACTTCTGATGTTTAGTATGTTCAGTAAATATCAAAAGAACAAAGCGAAGACATAGATAATGTCAGAATATTGGTTAAACCACGGTCATGTTTTCTGGAGGGGACATTTTGTTTGAATTTAGTTAGAGTCCATTTTGGGACATTCATATTGCACGCACCTGCATCTCAGAGTTTCAAATATATAAAACCATAGATGATGTGTAGATGGCAGAGTGAATAAATCAATTGCGCTATATTCTAGTAGGATAGTTTTCATGATAATGGAGAATACAACCCAAAATCAATTTTCTTGAAGGATAAGTACCAGTTAATTTGTATAAGTGGTAATACTTTCAGTTGCACGGTCTATAATCTCAAGGAGATGTCAAACCACTGGTACAGAAGCAAAGGCAAATTCATCCTGGCATTTTTTAAATAAATTTTCAAGCCCATGACATTAAACAGCTTGCAAGAGATAAAAAGAGATCAATTATTGTCACTTATATCTAAACTCTTGATATTTTCAGCAGACACTATTCAATGTTTAAATTCAAACCAAAATAATTAAAAAAACACCTGTAGAGGTATACCTGAAATCTATAATCAAATTTCAGCAGCAGCATACAATAATACATCTAAATAAAGTATTTGTGACAAAAATTTTGAATTTTGATTTCTTTTCTGTATCTTTCACATGAAGTTACATTCCTTCATTCTGAATTTCTCAAATTACCAATCAAACATAACTACCTGGTACATTTCACATGCATTTAGGATACAGCACACAGTAGGAGGAATATGATATACTTCTTTAATCATATTGTAAAGCGAGAGACAAATATGGGCGGAAGAAAGCTCCTCTGATTCTCTCTCCATCACAGAGAATGCAGCCATTGCTGATGAGGTTATGTGGATTGAGTATACTCAGCTAATCCCTGCTTTGTTGACGAGGGAGTCATCAAGGACTTGGCCAGCATTCATAAAACAGAGCAAAACTATCAATAATCTAAGAGCGATACCCATTACTTTCTTTGGAGAATCATACTCACGCAATATCAACCAATATCAATTGACAATTCTGTTCTGCATGGCAATGCCACTTTGCATGGTACATTAAACTTCTCCTTGACAATTTGACATATTGATCTAGTGAGCGAGTAAGTACTGAAATGGCCGTTCCCTTTATTGATTATCTTGGTTTCCATCAGAGAGTCTATATCATTATTAATACTTGTAAATACTTGATACAGATTTGTTTGTTAATGGCTCAAAGAGAGGGGTATATCAGTATAAATGTCTAGGGGGAAAAACTTGAGAATTATAACTTCATAGCTGAAATCGATTAGATTACTGACAGTAGTTCAGTAATGCCAAGCAAATGAAAAAGATCAATGTTACTGATGTAGATTTTGAAGCAATGGCCCACGACTTGCATGAAAATGATTTCAGTGGATGCGGCTCCACTCATTGCCAATGATTCTAACTATAGCTTTCCAGCACCAACAGCAGACAAGTGCATTGTTTTCCTTACAATTTATTATGACATTCAAAACACAAGTCAAAACATTTCAATTGAATCATCATTTATTCCAATAAAATAAAATAAAATCCAGTATCTAAGAGAAATATAAATATTATCGCCCTAAATGCTTAATGCCATCGATCAGATCTTCATTTTCTTTCACCCTGAGTGAGAGAGGGAATGAGAGAAAGAGACAGACAAACAGACAGACAGAGAGAGGGAGAGAGAGAGAGAGATGCTTATTCTCAATGTGGTGCATTTGGTTTCTAAAGGAGATGGAGTCGTTGATTTATTGGCATCATTTCTCGGTTTGACCCCTTTCCATCACATGGACTGGAACGGAGAAGATCAGATGATATAAAGCTAGAATCAAGCTAGGTAAAAATACAAGAAGCGCATTTCAACTTCATAATTAAGTTAACGAACAATCATAACAATGATACTCATATTAGATTATTCAAGCACTGAGTACTATTAGGGCATTGTCAAATATTCCTTCTAAATCAAATCATTGGGCTGGGAGCATACAACAATTCTTTCTCTTTATCCTTTTTTCTTCTCTCCTTTATTCTTCTCTACCTCTCCCAACTCTCTCTTTCTCCCTCTGTCTCTCCCTCCCTCTTTCTCTCTCTCTCTCTCTGTTTCATTTTCTCTTGCATTTCCTGTTTCCTCCATCTCTCCTTTAATACACCATTCCAAGATATTGTTAATACAAACAATATCTTTCATTTCTGAGACTGGAAATCTGACGTCGAATTCATTCTCACAAGCTCATCACAAAAGATGAGAAAGCATGAGAGATGGTGTCAACAGACAGGAAAGCACACATTGCATACCTATACGTCAATACTTAATGTGAATGAATGTCGACTCCTCACACATATACGTCAATGCTTTACGTGAATTAATGCCTACTCTTTCATACAATTTTCATAAGAGATCTAATATTCTAGATGAATAAAACTTCCGGACAACCTGATTTTGTTTTTGCCATTATGTTTATCTATTTAGAAATTAACTAACCTCAATTTATTTGTCTCCTATACATTACACAGTCCAATCTGTGTAAAAATTTCTTGTATTGCTCCCCATTCACCTCCTCATTTTTCCTTGTAGCCTGTCATTATAATGCTTTTCACCAATGTTTTGACATCTGTTGTTCAAACTGTTTTTCACCAACATTTACCTTTTTTCATATCATTCTGTTATAGAGGAAGGTACTTATAATTCAAAGGTATCTTTACGATGTGTGCTGTATAATTGTTGATATTTACACATCCCCAAACATGTATCTTTATTATTTGTTTCAATCAATTACTGTACAAAAATTTGAAAGGAAAGAATCTATGGAAGTAAAGATATACTGATGTTTTGAATTAGCGACCCTTAAAGATGATGTCTCTTGCCTCTTTCATGTGTACCTAAACTAACCAGAAAGGTAGACATCGTTACAGCATCGACCATTTGATAAAACAACGTTGAATATGTCAATCCGTTTAAGCCATCTCGAGTATAACGTATGAATTGTATGCATGGGCATGAAATCACCTGCAATCCTGCTCACTACACAGCATGGTTACAAAGAAATCTACCCCCTCGGTGTTTCCAAGACGTGTACACCGAACACGAAAGACAATCTGCTGGAGCTAGGGGCCAAAGTGATTGTCGCCTGACCTAACCAGATTCTTTTACTGATGAAAACCGGCTCAAATTTGCCGCAAAATCCATTATTAATTTTTCTTCTCCCATTTTAGCGGCTTCCTCTCATCTACGACAGCTCAGTTGGGTTCCCTCATGCACGCAGAATAGATTCCTGGTTTAATACATTCCCATTAGCAGGGCTGTCTCAAACGACTTAACAAATTTTACCACAGGGACGCTTTAAAAGGCCAAGAACTCATTTAAAGCATGATTTGTTCAGTCTTTGGTGGCCTTGGCATTCCAGTACTTTAATCCAATTACTGTACATGTAAGGCCCCTTCCCTTTACCATCAAAATAATTATTGGAATATCTCAAATCTAAAAGCAAAGTGAAAATATCATGCATCATACACAGAAGCATAATCACATAACTGTCTTTAGTATCACAGATCTAGATATCAAATGAGTAATTATAATGAATCATAAGGATAATAAGTCAATTTTTTCATCTCACTTTTCAAGGAAACATTTAAACTGTCCAATGAAATAATTGCACATCATTCGTAAGTACCAAAGACAGGGGGCACCCAAGAAGGTAAGCATCAAATAAAATATTTATCTTAAAATGAGAATTTTGGGATATATCTATAGAAACTTTAATACCATGGTCGCTTCAGATATGTAATTCTGATAGGGAAAATCAATGTATTTACAAAAGATCAAACAGTTTCCTTTTAAAACCAGCTCAAAAAAATGTGCTTGAAACTTTCCAGCAAGAACAAGACCCTCTTTCACTGATTATAAATCAAACCTCTAACATTTGAATTCAATTGATCTGTTTCTCATTCCAAATGGTCAGATTCTGAATTTTAAATTACTTCTTCATACTTGCGTGGGCGGAATTTTTTAAAGGTACATATAGGCAAGACTTTCCTGTCATGTGGCAGTGATGGATTGCGTTGCCGGTAGGAGAGCCCAGTATGGCACATACAGGGTTAGAATGGAGGACAGACACCATCTCCTATGACAGAGTCTACCACAGAGGTGCCTTGTATGAATCTTTTACAGATACGGCATGCATCTTTCAAGGGAGGGTGTCACCTACTTTAGACAGCGTGTTAAAGTCTCTAAATCCCACACTTTTAGGTTGACATTTGGACAGTCCCGGTGCAGGGTTGTGCAGGGTTTTATCAACTAACAAGCCGTCTCTTTTGAGCCAGAAGGGTGTTATCTCTTCAGTAAAATGATATAAGTTAGCACCCTTCTGTATTCAAAGTTTACAAGTCTGGATTGTTTACACTTGTGTCTTGTCCACGCAAGAAAGTAACAACTAGAAAAGTGAAAGAGATGTAAATCTCTTCAATTCCTCTGTAGCTTCTTGAATGATATTCACACATGGCCCTTACCATATGTGCATTATGAATAAAGCAACAAAATCTAACACACTTTTTACAATAGGACAAATAGGAAACTCAAAGAAATGTGAAAATTGAGAAACCGATCAAAAGAACAGGTAATATTATTACTGATTCAGGATAAAATCATCTCTTCCCAATAAAGAGGAAAGTAAACAAGGGGAGAAGTAAACAAGTGTAAAAGAAAGGGGAAGAAAACCCTGTTCCAATAACTTGTTTTGAAGGTTTACCACAACACAGGTACTGTCGAGCAATCCTTCCTCTGGAGCCCAAAGGGTGTAAGTTTCACACCCATATTTCATTCATATAAATCCCACAGGAGCAGGTGGTCTTTACAGTGATACAACCAACAGCGGAAGTCCAGTATGGATTTTCATTATCGCCTTCAAGAAAATAGAAACATGGTGGAAATCAATAACCGTGGTGGTTTATGTGCGCTGTGTGCGTGAGTGTGTTCATGTGTGCCTGCGTTAGTGGCAAGTTTTGAATGAATAATGCAAATCTCACAACACTCGAGACTGTCCGTAGTATGATTTGCTAGAATGGTTTACTCTTGTATCTGTCGAGTTTATGCCGAAAAGCTCATTCAGATATGATGCAGCAAAACCACGACTTTTTGTTTAGGACTTTAAAGTGTAATACACTTCATATTTCTGTATCTTATTACAGAGAGCTCAGCGAATATGTGTAGGAAATGTTCAGTTGCCATTTATTTACACCTTAAAAAAACAGCATCTTTTTTTTTTTTTTTGCAGCTGTTAAACACGGTTTACTGTGCCATATCTAAACAAGCTTTAGTTCTCTTCTCAGCTGTATAGACCTATTAATGTGTGATTCCTTTCCATTTAAAAAGATATATGTGTTTTATCCAGCACATTCCAATTCTAAGATACCTATTACATACTTTCTGAAAAGTATATGATGAAACATTTGATAATCTTTTTCAAAGAAAATATTACTTGTATTTTTTTAAACTCATAAATCACAATTATTACAACCCTTAAGTATTGAAATAAAATCATACACGGACCATATGAACAAAGTGAATGTGTGACTTGATTATAAGATACCACAATGTAAATTACATGAAGTAATACTTGAGGTTACACACTGCAAATTGTTGCCATATGACAGATATCAAAACACTTACAGTAAGATAGTCCTCATTCGATTGTGAATCCAACTCACGAAGTATACATTTAAAAAATGGATAATGTCTTTGTATGAATATAAAACAGATTGCTATCATTTATAAAGGCATTGTTCACATTACCAAGAATGTATCGGGCCTTGATGAGAGAGTGAGTGAAAACATTGATAACTCAAGGAAAGTGGGGACGTGGCTGGAATCGATCCATGTCAGAAAATATGCATGTGGAAGAGTCAGCAGTCAGGATCTGGAAGACTCCCTCCCAGGAGAGGAAACTTTCTCTGAAGATTACAGCTAAAGCCCCCTCACACTTCATTAACGAAAACAAGCTTTGCGATACCGTTCCCACTGCCTAACATTCTACTTGCACACATGTACACCCTCTTTCCATTGGTGTACAACCTCTTTATACAGTGCTTTGACCCCTTACTCTTTACTACTGGAAATAAGCTTTATATGCTAGCTTTTCCCCCATTTCCATAAATTGTTTGTACACATGACCTACTTCTCCTGCTTTCAACATTGTATCTCATTGTGGATATACATTATGCGATACCTCATACACATTCTCTCAATACATTTTTAATATCGATGGGAAAGGAAATGTGACGAAATGAGAAATGGTATTAGCAGTGCAGATGGCGCTAAAGGCTATCAGAGTAAAAACCTGTGCGGATGAGAGACCTCAGGAAAGAATGCGTGCTTTGATTCACACTCATTCAACCATTCACATCGACACATTCACGAGCATCAAATCAAATTAAAATTCCTCAAGAAGGCTACAAGCTGAGATGACAAGCTAAAGCACGTCTGACGGTGGCAATGGCTTTGAGATATATCAAACTTTTCATAATTTCCCTCTCTAATATAGAGCTGGAAGATTCATGCCTAACTTCACTCATCTATTAATGTTTTCCTCTTCAGCTCTCTCTCTCTCTCTCTCCTTCTCTCTCTCTCTCTTTATCTCTCTCTCTCTTTATCTCTTTCTCTATATCTCTTTCTCTATATCTCTCTTTCTCTCTCTCTCTCTCTCTTTCTCACTCTCTCTCTCTCTCTTATCTTTCCAAAGAACCCATTAAGTCCACTCTCATTCTTATTCTCTAGCTCCCTTGAATAGATCAACAACAACATTATTTATGCAACATTCGTTTACAGCTTCACTTTCCTGCATAGAGAGCTCACTACTCACTAGGCATCACTCTTCGGTTTGTATTTTACATCAAGAGGCGATTTCAAGATGTGATTTCAAGAGAAGCATTGAGTGCTAAAAACCCTGTGATGTCACAATCAACTTTAATCATGCAGAATGACACAGAAAGACTGGAGAAGGTCATGAATCCCATCATAAATGCATCAAATTGTGAAGATACGATCCTGAATATTTATCTCAAATGGCACTAGGAGCAAAAAGCCAAAGATATAGAATGAATCTTCTCTATAAGCTCACTCTACCCAAATGCCAAGAATGATACAATCTTATTTTGACTTGATGAGGGATATTTTCCTCTAGAGCTTTACTTAAGTGTTCTTGTAATATCCAAATCCAATATTTCCCAGAACCTTTACTGCTCAACTAAACACTCTACTACACTGCATGTTTACAAGTATAAAATAATGGAGAACTGCATTAACTCATACACATTGACAGAGAGTGATCTCAAAATACGATAGAATCAAATCTCCTTGGTACATAATAAGTCAAATAACATTTTTTGGTTTTAATAATTTCATAGCCATTTGTATCTGTTTTATAAGTAATAGTTCATATGTACACATAAACAACTGACTAACTTAAAGCAATTCAAAATTCCAAGCACCAAATATCTATAAGGTTCTTCATAATTTCTGGAATACAGTATTCTCAGGTAATTCCTGTACTATTTTCACATTCTACCTGTTTACATGTTAAAGCATGCAAGGTAGTAGATAAACCTCAATCCATCTCTAAATCTACTCAGGTTTCCATTCCTTCTCATCTCCCGATCTCAACTTCCAATTTGATGTAGACGATGAGATGCCTACCTCAAGATGCTCTTCCCTAACACGCGCTGATCTGATATGCCCTGCTCTCTCCCGCCCTCATCACTCTCACGAAAGCGAAACGGACATCAAGGACGAGATTAGTCAATCCTCAACGAGATGGCAATCGATGCCCAAAATGTTGGTCAGGATTATTTCAAGTCAGCGCCAAGCAGGCAAAGCATAAATTGTCATTTGTGCAGAGCAATTATAGGCAGTGTTTGTGGAGGAATGTGTGGGCAGGTTCTGTCTGTTAAGTGGTGTGCTCTTGTAAATCTACTTTTACTTTGTTCTATATGAGGTTGGGTATCTTTTTTACCACGTATACAGTGAGCAGGCTTGTGTCACATTGCTACATTCTGCAACGGTGGAAGAATGAAGAGGCAAGCTGGTATGTCTTCCTATCCTTCAAAACAGACGATTTAAAGATACATACTGGCTTTTGCAAAAAAAAAATTGGGTGGTACTTCATTTTTTCTTTCCCTCTCTATCTCTCTCTATCCCTCCCCTCTCTCTCTCTCTCTCTCTCTCTCTCTCTCTCTCTCTCTTTCTATCTATGTCTCTGTCTCTCTGTCTCTTTTTCTATCTGTAAGACATCCATTTGAAAGGAAAGCTTTGTTCATATTGTAATACTCATCTAGAGAAGATATGAACACACTGTGTACTCTGTACCAACTCTTCAGAGCCAGAAAGATACAAGTTAACGTCCTTCTGGCTTCAAGCAGACAATTCAATCTGTTTCAACACTAATATCTGTTACTTAAGCTCAAAGTTCATTGGTTTGAAGTATTATTTGCATTGGCAATTCATATACATCTATGGTGAAGCACAGGATTTTGATATTGAGCAATTAACAGATGGTTGATTTTGGATGTAATCTATATAACTATGCAAGAACACATAAACAGGAAATCTGATACACGTTGTTTATTGAATGTAAAAAGGAAGGACATTAACAAATGCAATTATCTAAGTTTGAAAAAAGCTCATATTCACCAAAGAGATCTACTACATGTACCTGGGTACTTCGTAAACTATATTCAACATTTGGATATGAAAAAATCCTGAATAATCAATCATTATTGTAATTGAAAATCAAACACAATCCAGATAACATTTATAGTTGTTACCAAAATAGCACCACTTACCAAAGATTTTTTTTTCTCTTCCATTTATGAAATCCTACCGGAAATGGAATCAATCAATAATTCCCAGTGGAGAGGGAGAGAGAGAGAGAGAGAGAGAGAGAGAGGTGAGGGAGAGGGAGAGGGAGAGGGTAGAGAGAGAGAGAGAGAGTAATGCCTCAAGGCTACATTTTGCCACCGTTATGGTTAAATCGCTCCGTCAACCTGTAATGGTCGAGAATAATTGATGCGATATGGAGAATTGTACGATTAGGTATGATTTGAAATGCAAAGTGAAGATACAAAAAGCATCATCTTAGCATCACCACACAATCTCAATTATCAAGATTTGCACAAGCCAAATGCTGTTTGACTCGGTAAATAACAGTGTATTTGTACCGCTGGATGCATGCAAATAAAAGAAATTTATAATTAATTCATGCACTAAAATGAGGGAGGGAAAAGGAGTGCTTTGCTATTAAAGCCCAGATTAATGCAGAACAAGTAATGTTTATAGCAACAGGGACACAGAAAACAAAATAATAGAAATTCTCTTTTTTAATGTCTACCTTAACAAACTAAGAACAACAGCTACTGAACTTTCCCTCCCAACTTTTCTCTCCATTTAGCTAGAATATCTTAACTGGCAAACTTTTGATCTCATTATTTCATTTCAGGTAAAATCAGCTTATAGATAAAAGCGCTTAGATTACACCAAGTCCACACAACGCAGAGAAATTACAAGGGGTAATCCAAGTTTAATCCCATCTTGCTAATTCTCTCCAGAGGCTTTGTATGAAACGTGAGAAGTGTATGGCGCCAAATGATGAGCGCTGATAAATCTCATTTGCTCCATTTTCATGCCTCTTTAAAAGGAAAAACCATGGTTGAAAGATCTCTTATGGGGCAAAGGAAATGAGAGCAATATTTTGAGGTTTGGGAGGAAAGTATGCACGCAATCTGATCCATCTAATGCTTGTGGGGTTGGAGCAATACAGGGAAAAAAACAGATCTTGCGTTCCTTTCCCTTACAGCGGGTTATTAATGCTCAATGTTGTGGGATTTGAGAGCGTTACATACAGGAAACGAAAGGTAACAATATATCTATGCATCATTCATGAAGAGAAGAGGAGCAAATGTTGACAAGGCAATAGACTTCAGATGCAGGTCAAATGCTACTCATTGCTGAATTCTCTAGAGGGATTTTTCCTTGGGTGGGTGTGGGGGGTGTGGGGGCTATGAAATTTTCTCCCTCGTTCAGCAATAGGAAAAACACATGTGATGTTAACTCTATATTTTTACCAAATGCTCCCATTACTTTCCGGTGACCTAAAAATAACATTAAAATGCCATAAAGCAGAGGGTTTCTTCTCCTCTTTTTGTCTCTCACAGGGTGACAACTCTGAAGAAGAAGACACTTGCATGCCCTCCAGCAACAAAGGGCACTTCCTACTGACAGCATTTTGGCAAAGACCTCCACCAAGTCATAGGAACAATTTCACAAGTGCTTCCAATTGAGCAAAACATATGGTATAACTAATGATAGCAAACTCTATTTCTAAAGCAATTCATGAGGATCAACTAGATGCAGACTGTGTGAAGAGTCCTTTGTGACTGTCAATCTTAAGCACCAAATCAAGCAAGCGGATTCGGAAGTTCCTGGAAAGGCATTTAACACCTAGAGACACATGCTACGGAAACTAGAACAGAGTGAGAGCTAGGATACTGCTTATGTTTTCACCATTTGTTTTATTGACATATCCCGACTTCAAGACTAGGTTAATAAAGGAGTTTGTAGAATGACTTCCTGCAGGAAGCCAGGGAATGCTTTCAAGGTAACACCTAACTGGTAATACATCAGTCAACCACAACAAATTGTATATCAAGATGGGATTTTCAACAGAATCGGAAGGAAGATTAGTATATCACGGTATGGTTTCTTCCAAAATTTTAGAGGACTTCTCTCACACATTTTCCTTTCACTTTTCATCTCTTTCACGATTTCCAATCTTAAAACCTAACGATGTAATCTGACAAATAGTGGAAATGGGTAAATTTAACTTTTTGAAGAGGCTTTTTCTAATAGTATCAAATTTCATCAAATTTGTTCACATTCAACGTTATTTTTCTTCACTTTTGTCAGTTAAAAAGAAATTACAGAGAATAAAATACCAGTGGAAAGATGCTATGCTATAATAAATCAATGATCTACCTCATGTAATCTTCCTTGTGGAAAATACTAGAATGAAACAAGCTCATGCTGTTTGAAAGTACAGATATCTATTCTACATAGAGCGAACATGCAAGATTCTATATTTGCTGACATGAATTCTGCCCACTGCTATAATTACAAATGATCAATCTATCAAGATTTGACATACAGTCGTCTCGTGGTGTGTGATTTCAAAATAGAATCGGGACAAAGATCCAAATCTTCTCATCTCCAGCCATGCATCAACGTCATCACGCTTCTTTTCCTAGTCATTGACTCTCACCAGGCCCTGACCAAACTGGTCTGGCGAGAATGACCCGCATCATGGAGGGATGGTCACACAAGTAGAGAGAGATGTTGATCATTGACTTTGAAGGATGCGGTCTCGCTATCCTCCATCCACCGACCCTTCCTGCCTGGTTTACACCGTGTTTGCCTACGGATGTTTTTCCACCGGAGAGAGTCAACTCCAAGGCCCAGACAAGATGATGATGATGGGATGAAGGCATCGTGTTACAATCTCATCAGCTTATTTGCCCGGGCAAGGCATTAGAGCATACACAATCAAGGCCCATTTGGAGGGTAAAGACTACTTAGGATGAGGTTTTATGGGTATCTCGCATGTGAGTCACGTCATTACACGGTTGTAGAGCCAAAGGGTGGGATGAAATTAAAGGTCATTGTAAATAACATTTCAAAATGCCCATGGTATCAAGAGTCATCCCAAATTACCCAATTCCATGACCAAAAGCATATTTCTTAGAAGTTACCAAAAGATACATGTAGGTCACAAGTTATTAAGCTGGTGAGTCATAAACATTTTTATATGTATCATTTCTACATTTTTTTCCCCTTTACAATACACATCCAGTATTTCCAAATGAAAGACAAATTTCCTCTGTAAAAACATTTCACCCCAAAAATTGAAGTGTCATAATTTTCAATTTTGATCTGGGATATGGTAATTGTATACTAATGCCAGCTTTTATAATGATGGATTCAATCTACAAAATAATGAGGGAGAATGTTTTGAATTTTGATGTGAAGAGGCTGGTGTGGGACACTTGGTATCATGAAGCCTATTTATTATTTGTGACAAGTTTACAACCTCAACTGCACCTCGATGTAAAATGAAGGTCCTTCCCTGCGTGGGTTTTCGGCAACAAAACAACAACAACAACACCAAAAAATGATTATTTTTAATGGCCCGTATGAACGCTCTCCTTGTCTTTGGAAAATTTGAAATGTGTTTGTAGCCCATGGTCTTTTGAGTTGTGGGTCCACTGTACATTAGTCCACACAACTAACCGACATCCTAAAATCTAAATCCATCTCGCTTTGCACTCTTCTTTTAACATCCTTCTTTCTCTTTCTTCTCTCTGTCTCTTTCTCTGATGTGAAATATTGTCCATTCCAATGTGAGGATTGAAGACGGGTCCTATGGCCTCATATAATATATGCCTTTATTGATTTTAAATTCAATTACCTAGAGCCAAGTGAAATGGGTCCTTAGGCGTTCAATATTCCAGATACATACGTTACAGCTTGGACGGCGTGCACAAACCACAAGGGGAAAGGTTTTTTAAAGCAGGGGTGAGGGCTGGATTTGAGAGGGGTGAAATTTTAGGCACATCTTTTGAAACAGAGAGGGATTATTCTAGATATGTCAGAGGTAAAATGACGAAGGAGGAACTTAGTTTCGTGAGATAAAATGGCACGTCTTGGAATAGCCCTTTATGCTGTCTTGCAACAGCAATACAGAATAAAGAATTTTTCTAAATTCAAGTGCTGCCTTCAAATCATTAAAAATTCAAAAGTGTAAAATAAGGAGATTTACAATCTTCGTTGATCGAAGAATGCAAGATGGAATCTCAAAAATACATAAATTTATCCATTTTTTGTTTCAATTTAACTTGTCAGGTGCAACTGATATAAAACAATTTTTCCTTTATTAATCAAAACAATCCATGGTTAAAGAAAATGAATATTTTCAAAAAAGCAGAGACAAGAGGCTGATATAATTTTCTTCCACTGATGCCTTCACAAGCAAGAACCCTGAAAAATACCACAAAATGTTTAGTAAACAGACTATCAATCTCTGAAAACATCAGGTTCATTTTGAGAAACAAATCCAATGTCTTTAGAGAACAGGTAACAAGTCAAAATGCTTCCTGACAGCCACTAGCCCCTGGAAAGTTGCTAGATTTTGTTTTTCTTTGATCACTTGAAGAACATCCAAACAAACCCCTGGCAAATGATGGGCTTACAAATGAAGGTATAACTGCATGCTTCAGAAGGTCTGTGAGCCTAGATATTGCCTTGCCTTCATCGATTTGTAACTAAAAATGCTGACGCAAAGTAAGGCATAGGTTACATGCCAATCCAGACTCTTCAAAGATCTTTTTCTACATTTGCTGCCGTACATTGCTGTCCTGAAGTACCTCAAACAAAATATTATTTGATTTCAAACATGAAACACCAGTAAATTCATACTAGGATTTGAGGAATTATCAAATTATTCCCAAGCATTCTGTTAATCAAAAAATTGGAAGGGATTTACTAAAGGATTCATTCATGAATTATAAACTAATATGTGTATATTGAGCTGATAATGGTCATTATAAACATTTTGTTGCATATTTCAAGTGCTGGATAAAAAATAAATGAGTACCATTGTACTTACTTTACTTTACTTTAGCGGAGTCCTTGCAATTTTTTGTGATGTCATGAGATCAATTATCGTAGCGAGATTAATTTTCACTTAAAAACAGAATATACGCATATCTACCGTATCAATTGTGATAAACATCTTCCTTAAAGCCTGTTTACACATGATGTTCTAGTTTGGTGTTGTAAAGATTAAAGACAAAAAGACCTCTGCCGTCAAGCTGGCATTATGGTGGATGACAGATTCCCAGCAAACAGAGAACCCGGCAGTTGATTGTTCTGATAGGGTGGGTGGAATCGATAGGACCCTTTCTCCTGCTACGTCTTATTACGCTTGGACTATTTTCGGCGCAAAGACTTCTCCTTCATGGCGGCTTCTTCGGGAGTTTCCTGAACATTCATCACGATTGGAGTAGTGACCTTTCCTCTGGAGTCATTCGGCAAACTCCTCTGACATTTTCATCTCATCACTTGGGTAAAACCATTTGTTTAGCTCCAGCTTTAATACAAGAAGATATGGCTACATTTCCAATGTTGCTATTGATACAAGACTTAGAAGGTACATGTATACAACCCTTGTGCAAATTTAAGTTTCCTCATATTGTGTATTGGTTTTCTTTTTACTTTCCAATTACTAATCCTACCACAAGATCTCCAAATTAGTTTTGCTACATCTTGGTAGCAATATTCCCCATGTTCAATAAACATCCAACCCACACTTTCAACATAGAATATAAAATTGCCCTCTTTCTCTCTCTCTTTTTTTACAGAGCCCTTATTTACTACTGCAAACACAGAATACGGAAATGCTAAATTTTAATAACATAAAAGGGAAAGTCATTACTTCATGGCTATATTCATATCTTAACCTGATAGCACTATGACATTTCTCTCCTCCCCTCCTCTCTATCTCACTTGCTCACACACACACACACACACACTCTCTCTCTCTCTCTCTCTCTCTCTCTCTGTATGTCTCTCTCTTTTCATCTCTCCTCTTTCATCCTACTCTTCTTTCTCCATCTCTCCATTCGCCTCGATCTGTATTCTCATTCAGCCTTGCCTCCCCTCCCTTCTATCTCTATTTTTCTCTCTCTCTCTATCATCGTCCCAATTTTTTTTTTTCTGCTTCAAATTTATTTCAACCTTTTCAATGCAAATTCAATACGCTGTGCTGGGAATGAATAATTGTTTACATTCCAGTGTGACAATGCCAAGTTGCAGGTCTCTCACATGAAAATAATTAAAGATTTCCCGCCAAAGGCAACGCACTCCTATCAGCGCATACCAAATTGACAGCCTTGCTAGTGCATTTAGGAAGGAGCCAATATTTAGGGGAAAGGGACAAAATAAGAAGGGCTCAAAATGAAATCACTTAGCCCTGAAGAAGAAATTACTGGAGCAGCGCAGTTGCAATAATGGGTCTATCAGGCTGGTGAAATTTGATTACATGCAATAGGAGCAGTATAGGAGCATGGAGGCTGATGGCATCGTATAAAGAAAAAGCCGCTGAAGGAATTTTTTTGAAGGAATTTTTTTGCATGAAGTGCAGAGCTTCTTTTTTTACCAAAACAAAAGAAATGATGTTTAAATCATTAACAAATACATAAAATGGAGAAAAAAATACAAAAACAAGACAATGGCTGCGTTCTCCTGAATGAAAAGGGGAAAAACTGTCAGAATGACTATAATTAAAATGCAATAACTGCACTCATCAATATTATAACACAACAGAATACCACAAACTTTTTGAAAATCAGTGTTTACCATTGGATACAAAAAAATTGAGAGGATAATATCATTTTTCAATTAAGTCATCGGAACAATTCTAAAAACTACCATGAGGTTTTTCCACGCACATTATCATGCTTCCCATAATCTCTTTGGCTGATTTTAATAAATACATTTTTTAAAAGGATGGTACCTTAAAATAAATACAAAAAAAAATCAGAACGATATTTGCTGTTAATCGTTTCCTTTGCTGCACACAATTTCAAATATCCTGGTCTTTCAGAACACAAAGATCGCAAAAATATGACCTTAAAAACCGTTCAAGACTAAAATACAGACGTATATATCAAAATACGTTAAGCAGGGTAAGAGAAGAAATGAGTAGGGGAGTGAATACAAGAAGCCGACTAATGAAAAGGACTTGGATTCTCTCCTCGCTGAGTAATACGACTGAATAATATCTGGCTAGCTATGACAGCATGAAAGGGCTTCCGTACAAACAAATCCATCACGTTAACCGCAAGTGATCCACTGAACTATTGAGCGGCTCTTCCCCCACAAAAGGCGGCTGCATCAAGGTAGGCCAGCTTCTCAGATATATGAAGATATAGACTAATATCTTTCTACAAGCATTTGCATCAAGATGCACGTACCTCTAGATGAGGTGGATGATACTTCAATTATTCCATTATTCCATGGCATAACTAGTTTTTTTTTATCAGGAATATTCTTCTGTAAAATGAGTTTTTCTCATCAAGGGCCTCCGAAGGGAAACTCCCAGTTCATATTATTACAACGTGTTAAGCAGGATATAATAAATAATTTTTTTTTTTATAGTTCAATTATTCCATGACATAAACTAGTTCTTTTTTATAAGGAATATTCTTCAGTAAAATATGATTTTCTCGTTGAGGACATTGGAGGGGAAACTCTCAGTTCATATTATTGCAACAAATTAAGCAGGTTAGAAGAATTTGAATATACATGTTGGTATGAACCTTATACATATTCATGTACCTGTATATCTATGTTATGCACCTTTCTCTCTCATTGGGGTGTTTGCACGACACCTAATGCATATTTTCTGTCATTATGAAGTCACATTTCCTGTACATGCGGGAATTTTACTTGATTGTTATCATAAATGAAATGGATTTTCCTTGAAATCCTTAAAGTATTTGCAATAGAAATATTGGGTTTCTTTCTTCAGACTAATCTTCTCTTTCCCCCATTTTTTTTTAAAGAGGTCAATTTCATAGAAAATTTATTTCTAATGGCTTCAATCCTAAATTACCTCTGCTTCAATTGTAAACGATAATATGAAACAAACTCATAAGATGATTTTGAGTGTAGAGTCAACATCATAAACATCAATTTGAAGTGCAATAAATCACATATTTGTCTAATAAAACAAATTTTAACTGATCTTATGTAACAATGCTCTGACATTTCATTATTGAATGAATACTGAAACCTGTTACAAATCGAATGCATAATAAAAGCCATTCAAGAGTGGCAGAATAAAGCTTAAACCAATGCAGAAAATTACCTCCCTCTAGTGGTTTACGCACTTCTTCGTTCTTTTCTGGTACATGTATTTCAAAAATCTTATTTTCATAGTTGCAATTTTGTTTAAATATATGTACAATTAAATCTCTATACATTCACATGAGTCTACAAGAATAAACTGTATTCGCCAAGTTAGGCAAGCACAAAAAAATTTACACCTATATGGCTAGATCTTGAAAATATGTGTATCAATGCAGAGAATATCATCACTCCTGATAAAACATTTTAAGAAATCTCTTTATCATTTTGGGGGATTTTCATTCTCCATATACACACACAAAATGACATACACCTCAAATTACACCATATATTTCATATATCACCATATTTCATCACTACCAGCATCATCACTGTATCATACGCACACTGGAAAAACAAGAAAAGTTGTACTTACTGTCAATGGTAAACTTGAAGTCATAATCCACGCTGATAGTTGGTCCAACGAACTTGATCATATCCCACAATGCAGTTGGGCTATTCGCCACATTCAATACTTTGCTACATCACATACAATGTTAGTAAATCCAAAATATATATATATATCCCAAGGTATATAGCGCCAAGTGCTAGCCAGATGGGTCGACATAAACAAATATCTGCATCAAGTGTGTATATACTCTTTTAAAAACTGCTCAAGATGTAAAAGATGGTTGGAAAGTGAGTTTTGAACGGATGCTTTTAAGAGAATAGCAAGTGGGAATGTTAATGGGTCATGGTCTACGTCAGTCAAACTATCCAGAGTCACATAAGATCAATGAAGCTGTGTGTTAGGATGTCGGCATGTGTTCGTCTATCTGTCATCCCTAAACATGTGTATCAAACTACTACTACGAGATCACCATCAACTCTTGGAGCCTGTATAGGATTGGGCACAAGAGGGCAGTGTTGAAGAAAGATACTTCAATGGTGATGAGGGTGATGAGGTAGTTGGTTAGAAGTGTACAGTGACGGATGGAGAAATATATATTGGGTCAAACCTGGTGTGTTTTTTAATATGCTGATGTTTATTTGTGAAATAAGAAAGAGATGTACAATATGGCAGTTTAAGAAAAAAATCATAATGAGAATGAAAAGAGAACGAATTTGTTTCCTTTTATGAACATTCTAATATTTCCAGGGTTGAATATAGCATCGTGTTCATGATATAAATTTTCAATACATGTTGAAATCAGTAAACGGATCGGGGTATAATTCATTTTCTAACAGGTACTCAACTGACCTGATGCAAAAATGACTGATTGGTATTTGAATTTACATGTTTCATAATATTGTATCATATAAGAAAATTAAAAGTAAAGAGACTTGCAAGGGATTTTGACAGTTTGATTGTGTGTGTGTGTGTGACAGCTTATTGTCTCTACACTAATTTTGATACAAAAGCTGCATAATGGTGAAAATTCTACCGTGTAATGATATGCGTGATATTTATGTATCTCTCTATGCTACAAGAAAAACACAAATACACTCACTGAGCAAGCTTTGTGAGTCGAAACATAACAACGAACATTTCAGAAAAGAAACATGAATGGTAAAAGATAGAATAGCCCAAACCAATGAGAGGCAGTGCTTTATATAATATATTAGCAACATACTAAATGTTCTGGTTGAATACATCGTGATAATGATTTTTAAAAATGAAAGAAATGAAAGAGAAGATTACAAAGCACACAGATAGCTCTCTGCAAACTGAAAAGGTTAGAAATCAAACTTTGTCTTGTTACTCACCAATTATAGAACGTAAGTCCATGCACGCAGGCATTTACATGGCAAACGAACGGGGCAATATTGGGGGTAAAAATATGCACAAAAAAATGTAAGCAGTTAAAGACGAACCACAGAAAAAGTTAATACTACTGTTCTTCGCTCGTCAACGGATAAATAAATAAATCAAAAAGATGATGAGATTGTTAATTAATGCATGAGAGTTTGTAACATATCCAATGCATGACGTTACTGCAGCACAGGAAGCAAAAATGGCAGTCGGTTTTATTCCTAATATTCCATGACAGCTAGGACTTATCTCAATGTGATGATGTCAACATGTATTGCACAGACGGACGGACGGACGAATAGCACAGAAGACAAGATTAATTTCAATTTCATTGTTATCAGGTGCCAGCAGTGGTGCGGCATTGTTTCTATTCAGGATAGCATACATCACATGGTGTCTATGGTCCTGTATTTCTTTTCTCTTCCTCGCTGCTACAGCATATCATTATTATTAGCTGTGGATGGATGTATACTAAAAAAAGCGCTGTGTGAAACTGAACAGCTGGTACGGAATTAATCTCTGCAGCTGTATACGTGTAACAAACCATTGTTTACTCTATCATATTTCTTTCTGGGTGACATTTGCAGGTAGGCGGTTGCCTGTCTGGAGTGGGTGAAGCGTGCAGGTCTACCGGTAGTGCTTTTAATGACTGGTGCTTCAAATTCAATCACAGTGCCAAAGTCTATGTGTGATTACTGGGGGGTTCTAAAGCCATTACTTTTCAGAATCACGTCAAAATTTGGTAACTAAAGAGGTGGAAATTAAAAGTGGAGGGTTTGGGTACTTGTGCATGCAATTGCATGCAGCTACTTCACTTTAACTCTCATACATCAAGTTAAAGTGACCTACATGTATGAACCAAGACTGAAGAACGAAAATGAGAAAAAAATCATAATTTTTTTATGATAAAAGTAAAGAAAATAAATAAAAAACTGTTACTTCACAAGTTCACATCACTATACTTTAATGGATAGCGAAATATCTTTTTAACATTACATGTGTACATGTAAAATGACTGCTGAGAAACAACATACTTTAGCTACATGTACTTTCAATTTGTGACCTAATGTTCCTATCATATTCATAAACCAATGACTCTTTTCTACATCATATTTTTGTTAGGGTTGCATCTACACATGTAATAAATACAAGATTTTTATCAATTTGCTTTTGAACTTAATAAAACCGGAATCGAAAATGTGAGCTTGTTTTGTTATAGTATACCACAAACTTTTAAATCACATCTCACTAAAATGTGTAATATTGTATATGTTGTAGAGTAATAAACCAAGTGTGACGTTTTATATGTGCACAGACTGTTTCGAGTGCAGAAAGATTGCGTGTAGAGAGTAATGCTAACATTGTACAGAACTGAAGAGGGCAGCATAACATACACAACTGTCTGGCAAATTGAGGTCTAGGTAGGTGGCTGGGGTTTTATTTTTATCTTTTTTGGTGCGTGTCTTCGGTAAAACAGCACTGCACTTTTGTGTATGATATCTAAAGAAATTACTAATCCAATCAATAAAGTAATAATTTCCTTTCAAGTATCCTTTATACAATTTTGAACATTTTCACCTGAATTCAAGGAATACTGTTAAATAAGCAAAGAGGAAAGTAATCACAGATACGTTAAAAATACTTTTGATGTAGATTTGTGACATAATCATCAAATTGATTGGAGACAATACATGTACCTGAAAGAAGTATTATCAATATATGCCGGGATAAAATAACAATACCGGTAGTCTTACGATCCAAAACTCTTCATTAACATGGACAAGAAACTATTAGAAGTGAATGGATAATGCCATTCTGCCAATGAAAGTTGAGGTGTAGAGAGTAGGACTAGAATATATTGTGTTGTGAGAGCTGTGTAAAGGAAATGTGTAAAAAGGTGTATGACGACTTGTAATATGAAAAAACCAAATCACTTTGACACAACTCTCTGTATATTTGACACTTTTATGAACACATGAATTCAATGAATACATCGTACAGTGTATATGCAAAAGCACCTAAAAATAATATATAGTTTTAAAAAATAAAAATAAAAAATAAATAAAAAACACCTATCCAGGACAGATACTCTAAAGCAAGAGCTAGGAAGACAGATTTCACATCTTACAAAAAATACATACCGGTAACTTCTGGAAACATTAATTTGACAGAGGGAAAGAAATAATGTGCTTATATACAGCTACATTCGTAAAAGGAAACCTATGATTATAATTCATGAAATAAACAGATGATCTTTATTTTGATATCAGTAAAATATAGGGACAATTAATCTTGTCATAACATACCGGTAAAAAATAGGTCTGCCAAAACTTTTATCTGATGTTTACACAAAGTTTCTGTAAGTTATCAATCATAAAAAATTTACAAAACACATCAATTGCACTTTGAGAAAAAAAATTCCCTGAGTTTGTACACTACATTCAATCCAAAAACTTTTGATACAAGACTTCCAAATCAAAGAAAACAGTTTCAAAGGTGTACGACATATCTGGGTTAAGAATAGCGATGTATTTCTTTCTGAAACATAAACAAGTACAATACAGGAGTCGTGCCAATGTGAATTAGTTATTCAGTGATACTTAACATGGGTGTAAGTAAAAGATATAGAGATATATATAGGTAAGGAAGAACTGTAGTGGTGCAATTCACTGTACCTTCAGAGGGAGATAATATGGATGGAAAAGGGAAAGTTTCTCTAGCCCCAGCCAGGGCGGTGCACCATTCATACTTCTCGGCGGGAGGGCAAACTTTCAAAAATTTCAGGAAACGTTATAAAAAGGATCAAGTTGAATTCAGATGTATAAAAACATTTGGAGCAGGTACATGGTTAAAGTGTGCATTGTACATTCAGCTAAGACTGAAAGTCATCAAGCATTTTGAAAGTAATTTAAACTCATAAGTTGGGATTTAAATTAAATAAAAATCTGAATATTCCATTAAGAGGGAGCATTACACCATTTGTTCAAAAATAATAAAAATAATTGAAATGGGAAAGAGAGGTTAATGCTTAAAAGTGAACAAATGACATTGATTAAAAATTTAAAATTGTAGAAGAGTTCAGTTGTCAATATATACATGTGTACATGTATATATACATGTAGAATTAGATGATTTACATCTTATTTTATTTGCTTTGCATTGCATTATATTATTCTTTCATATAAAAAAATTGAGTAATTGTCTAAATATAATAATTTTATTTCCTTTTCCTTCATAGAGATTTTGGGGTACTACATCATATCATACATTCATTTTTTTTCCCATCTCTTCAGTGGTTGTAAATTCTTTTTATCCATGTAGGCTAGAAACTACTTATGGTACAAAGAATAATGTTGTGACGTGTGTAACACAACATGATTAATATGAGAACATGTTTGGAAAAGGAATTGAAAATGAGCAATGATATACCAAACATGCAATCACAAAATGTCAAAGATTAGTCATGCAGTATGGTGTGTTCAACTGTGTTCAACCTTTGCAATTAAATTGAGACTGGTAATTGTGCAGTGTTGGATGTAAAGAGCTTTCTCTGTGGTCAAAGCCATCTATATACAGAGTTGAGCCAACCAGGTTAGAGTTGGGCACAATATGGCAAACATTGCTTCAACAAAAGAATATATACAAAGTTGTGACCAACTGAAACCAAAGTGGCCAAACTCTGTACATACTGGTAGATGGTTCTGTCAGTGGTAATGTCATAGCTCCCTCTAGTGATCAAAACCTTACACTGATTGTCAATATCTCTGAGGATACCATAGTGTCAGTGACTTCAGCTTCATTTGGTATTTTGGAAACAGATTCCTTTCCATGAATATATCAAAAACAATTGGACAAAAGGTCATGAATGAAATCAAATCCCAGTAATATAAAGCAATTCTACAAATCAACTATCTCTAACAGTAATAGATCAATATGAAAATATAATGTATGCTTAAATTTTCCTTGTTACATTATAATAAACCTTGTCCCTTTCAGGCTTCACAAGATATTCCCGACATACTGGATGTATCATAGTTTAGTGTATACATGTACATGCATATTCCTATGTGTGAATATTTATACAGTTGCATTATTTTCAAAGAGGGAATGGGGTCAGGGATTTGTGAAAAAGGGGAAAGGTTAGGGAATTCACTAAAGGCAGGGTCCAAACTAGAGAGTGTGACTATTGTAATGCAAGATGCAGTGCTATTCAGAGGGGCTACTCACTCACACAAGCACTGCAACACTAGCATTTGTTTAATAGGCATGAAGACAAATACTGTTATTTCACATTTAATCAGTTTTTATAAATTCATTCCTACAATGCAGATCAAGGTAATGTGTAGTACTATTCTATTTGACATGTCCACTTTGTTGGATATTTTCACGAATCTTCATTCAATCAGTCGAGACGTTTTGTGAAATTTCATATAATTAGGCTAAGCATTTGATGATTTTAAATTGTGCAAAATTGAGGTAGACTGACGTGCTACTGAGTACTGACATAAGTGATTTTTTTTTCAGTGATCAAAAATTCTTTTTTTTTTTTTTTTTTGGTTCAGTTCCCTAAAATGTATGAATAGGTGATGCAAACTGTAAAGTAGGTCTAAGGTTCAAGAATTGACGCTAATGACATTTAAGCGGCAAAAATCTGACCAAAAAAAAAATAATTTCTCTCACACACATAAATGAAATTCATGCAAATTATTTCCTTCTTTCCTTCTTTGAATTTCAACATTTTCCAAGAACATATTTAGAACAGACCTATTGAAACACACTACCGGTATACAGGCCTTACATGTAACTAATATATCTTGGAAAATTTTCACAAATTCGAATCGACAAGGAAATAGCATGTAAAACTGACATTATTCTGTCAGTTCATGTCAAAGGTGAAAACAAACAAACTAACATTGTATCTTTTGTTGATGAACATGAAACACTAGAACAGCAATAATGAAATAATATTCAATCTATATCATTTTCTTGGAGAAAGATATTGAAAGTCAGCGAAACTAAAATAGAGCGCACAAATACATGCATGTCATTAGAGAAAATTCAGAGGGTTATTAAAGCAAACTGAATTACAAAATGAATTATTGAATGCTCAAATAGGGTGCTTTTCAGACACAATGTACAGTAAAGTTCATATTTTTCATGTTAATAATAAAAGCATCGTGGGAGTAATATTGCAATTATCAAGAATCTGTTTCTTACCTTCTCTTATTTTTCCCGTCGTGGGAGGCAAGTCAGGAGCCTTTGAGAAGGAAAGAAAAATAGGAAAGATAGTCAAAGTAGAGATTATAAATATCCGTTCTGACGGCACCTACAATTCCCCACTTTTGCTCATACGTCAACTCGAGATAATCTGAGGATGACGTGTTTGGAAATGACTTGCAATTTCTATCAACCTGACGATCGGGCATTAAAAAGATGCCTTCAGTTCAATTTTATAATGGTTGAATGGTCATACTTAATCATATGCAGTAGGGCAAGATAAATAGACAAAATCGTGCTTTATGTATTAAAGGACAAATCAAAGATACAATGACGGAAAAAATAAGCATTAATTTCTTTTACAGAGCAACATGTTTCCAATCTTCCATCAAACAGAAGCTAGGTTGTTTTTGATACCTCACAGCTTATGCAGGGCCATCCCCTCCCCGCCCCCCGCCCCCCCTGCGCTTCGTCAGGAGATAATTATTATACACTGTACCAAATGACGCGATATTAGATGCCACTTTTCATTTCTTTTTATTAATGGACAACATTTTTGTATGCATGTTTTAATCAGGAAACAGATTGTTTTGGCCACCACACAGCCAATGTGGGGTGATTCCCCAACCCCCCCCCTTATCTTCACCATGGATGTAGAGACGAAAGAGTAATATTTGTTGTTTCATGCTTTACAGATCTTTTTCATTGCAAACAAAATATAACATAGTCTCAACAGATAATGGATTACATGATGAATCATGGCTCATATTGATACACACACTCGTGTCTAACAATATCAAATGGTAAATGCAAACTCTTACATGTATCTAGAAACAAAATACCCTTGAAATGATATTATTGCAAAATAAATTCTTTTAGAATCATTGCCTAATCAATTATTCGTATCATATGAAAAGATGGCAATCAAGCTTTGCGTGCAGCGCAATGTACCTGCGAGGAAATTATATAGTGATAGGTTTCATACAACCTGTATATCGAAGGCTCAAGGTCAGAATTCCATGAATTTTATATTAAGAGCTCGTCAATCATGAAAGCCAAACACATGTTAAAGTCACAAAAGGTGGCAATATCATAACAGTGAGATATGAAGTCCCAACAAATGGTGGCCTATGGGTTGTTCACACATGATAAGGAAAACGGCAGTGCTGGGGGGGGGGGGGG
>BEXV01000996.1:102322-113243 GCA_003118195.1 Hemicentrotus pulcherrimus
TTTTTTTAAATGCAAATAAAAGGTAGGAAGGATGAAAAAATGAGCTGCCTATAACAAAGGTCCTATGTGTACTCAATACCTGGGAGTTATTAAGCACATTTCAGTTCCCTGTATTGTAAAGAGTTACTATCGATAAAAATCAATCGCATCTATTTTCTTTAATAAGGGACAGCTAGGAGTTTAGATTAATTTCAAGTTGCAATTAAATTGACTCAATCTTTGTAATACAGGGCCCTAGTATTCATTTGGGTATGAAATAAATATGAAGACCCATGTCACTTGTTCATGTAACACCTGGACTTTGTTTGGGTATGACTGGTTGTATGACACATGCTCCTCCAACAATTGCCATGCAATAATTCCTACACTAACCCAAATCCTAACTTCAACCCTGAACCCAACACCATACTGAACCCTAACCCTAATCTAAATCCCAATAGCAACCCTAACACTACCCCTGTAATTTTGACACAACAAAAGCTGGAATAACTGTTGCCAAAACAAATGTTGGATGCTCCTCCAACAATTGCCATGCAATAATTCCTACACTAACCCAAATCTAACTTCAACCCTGAACCCGACACCATACTGAACCCTAACCCTAAATCTAAATCCCAATAGCAACCCTAACACTACCCCTGTAATTTTGACACAACAAAAGCTGGAATAACTGTTGCAAAAGCAAATGTTGGATGACCGTTACACTACAGAATCCCATATCTGAAACATGAATTCCGCTAGATGTCAAGATATGCTAAAGTTTTAGGGGACAAATCAATGAAATCTAAAGAATGAAATGTCCATGTTGCAAAAGCTGCTCGCTGGATACACAGTACGATATTTGTTTGTGGTCACTCACCCGCATGGTCTCTGGTTCCTTGGGCTGCGGCCTGTTTGTGAAGTCTGGCGCCCCCATCTTCTGCTCCGGCTCAGACATGAGTCCTTTGTCTTCATCTTCTCCTTCCTCTTCGTCCTCGTTCCTTACGTAGCACTGTGGGTCGCGACGCTTCATGTACTCCTGGCGCTGCTGGACATGGCTGCGGCGCATCTCTTCATTCCTAGCGTCATACGGAAGAATCAAGCAACAACAAAATACCCAATTAATAATTGCACTTCAGCCACTAATTAATGGCATTCCTATAGAACTGTTGTAATTGGTTACCACTTCATCAACAATACATATACAGTCAAACCTGCTTTAGTGACCACCTGTCTTCAACAGGCACATTTTTTGTTTCACTTGAAAATAGTTTCTCATTGAAACGTGTACAAAAGGAACCTGTCCACAAAGACAACCTGTCTACAAAGACCATTTTTGTGTTTCCCTTGGGCGGTTGCTGTAGACAGGTTTGACTGTAATTATAAATTCAAGACTTCAATTCTTACCGTCTTCTCCTGTCTTCCAGGACTCTTGATTTCTTCTGATCTTCTTCATGTCTCCTAGCAGCATCAGGTTGCCTGATCCACACTGGTATCTCCTCAGGGGTGTAGAATGAAGGAGCCTTCATCAACTTTGATTTGCTGCTGTTGAGGGCGCTGTGCAGCTCTTTCATGGCAGCGTCAACATCTACTTGCTCCGTGGGAGTAGCATCAGGCTGCTGGCTATACTGCTGAGGTGACACTGGAGAAGTATTCTGGTAGTAGTCCTCAAGAGGTCTCTTCCTGTACATCGGTGAGGAATAATCTTGCTCAAAGGAATGACTGGGTGTGATGGTAGTGTTGGGTCTTTGTTGTTGGTACACAGGCTCGCTTCCATCCTCTTCTGCATCTGAGAACTGGTCTGCCTCTGGATGTGACTGTTGGGGTTGGGCAGCACTCAAGTTGAGGGTACTCTCACCAATACCAGCATGCCCCGCCAAACGAAAACCTACAGCGTCATATTCCAGGGGGCTGAGTTTTGGAAGGGGTGGCTGGCCTTCGTGAGGAGTGGAAGATGTACTGGAGGTTTCTGATGTTACAGACTGGGATTCCTGAGGCATCTCTTGTGGCTCTTCCTGAGGCTTCTTGTAGGAATTCCTCAGGTTTGCCAACTCCCTCTCAGCAAGCTGGGAGAGGAGACTGCTATTCATGCCTGGTCCTCTCGGCCCAATCCCACCCAGGAGGTTTCCTCCTTGGGACCCTAGCTCTTCCTTGTTATCCGTCTTCTGATTCACTTCTGCTTCATTCTCCTCATCTTCACTGGAGCTACGATTTGCAAGTTCATAGCTACTCCTTCTCCCTCTGCTACTACTACTAAATTCATCTACATCACCCGAGGGGCTCTTTCCTTGTCGGTTCTTAATCTTGATTGGACTTGGTTTGGCATCTTTCTCATCTAGGTAGGCTCCACACTCTGCAATATCGTCAAACACAACTTCTCCCGATGTAGTATCTGATTTCTCTTCAATTTCATAGGAGTACCTCTTACTGGGGTCATGCTGTCTTGAGTTCGGTCGAGACCTCCTTACCACTGCATTAAGGTCGAGATGGTTAGCATTTGAGTTATTCCTGGGTTGTTCTCTTTGGCCAGGTCTAGCAGATCTCATCTTTTCGGGAGAAGAACTGGGACTTCTGGACATTTCCCTGCTTGGAAGAGATTCTTGACTGTACTTCATTCTATGTGTTGGGCTGGTCTTATTTGGAGGTCCAGATGAGCTTAATGATGAGACAGAGGCATATTCTGCATTATGTCTGTTGGACAACGAGCCATCTCTTGGACTCTCCATTCCTCCGCCCGATCTCTTTGGATTACTATTATGAGTTCTGTTCATTTCTGGCTGTATCGAAGTGGAAGCTAGATTCTTTTCAATTTCATACATTTCTCTTAACTCTTCCCTTAGTCGTGATTTAAGTACTGATACTGGTTGGGCTCCTCCAGGGAGAGGCATAGTCCTCTGCCTCTCACCACCGGCCAACCTTCTGGAACCCTCTGTCTTTATTCTGCTCTCTTGCATGCTTCCTCCTTCCCTGGGTGCTTTTGCCATTGGTCTAGAGCTTCTCTGAGATGTGAATTCACCTTTGCCTGTATTACCTCTTTCGTTTGCAATTTGTTGCCTGCCCGGTGATGGGGTCTTGTGATGAGGCACTGGAGCAATGTCCCTTGGACTTTGATGGATAACCTTACTGCTAGACATTGCTGCAGGGTTCCTCTGTACGCTTTGTGCGGCACCTGGAGCAGGTCTACGTGGGACTTTATTGCGAGATTCCTTGGTGTCTCTGACAGGACTACTAGCTGGCTGTGGACTTCTTCTAGGCTGTACCTGTCCTTGTATCATTTTCTCAAGGCCAGTTTCCATCCTTTCCTGACTACTTGGCTCCGCCCTCAAAGCATCCCTAGACTCCCCTTGATCATCTAACCTAAATGGATGAGGTTTTGCCTCGTCCCTTTGGTTCCTCAATCTCTCCTGTAAAATATCCAGTGATAATATCTCAGATTTCTTATCACCTGAACTTGTGTTCCTATATTCAAAGTCTTCATGCTGGACAAGCAGTTGGTCTTCTTGATCGGCCTCTGCAGAATCACTGGCTGCATATCTTGAGTTTTCTTCAGGAGCAAGAGTATCCCTGTCAACTATAACATAATCACCCGTCATTGGGGAATGTCCACCAATTCTCAGATTTTCAGAATCACTGTACTGATCAACATGTTCCTTATTTTCTTCCTCTTCTTCAAACTTCCCATCTTCTTTTGATTCCTCATTGGACTTATCCCCTGAAGCAGGAATATGATCTGGCAAGTCAGACTCGGTGTATTCTTGAAAAGCTGCACCCTTTTCCCTGAATTCTTGATCCACTTCATAGTCTTGTTCACTCCCATTGTAAGCAGGATTATCTTCCACATATTGGCGTTTTTCCGAATAGGACTGTCTTTCCATGTAGCCCCCATCCATATAACCATACCTGATGTCCACCTCCTCAAACCTATCTTCACCTTCTGCATGATCTTCTTCCGCTTCGTACCCCTGCATGCCACCTTCACTGTCCATCATGCCATTATCGTCCACCACACCGCTGTCTTCGTACTGGTCATCGCGGTCATACACCACACCCCTGTTCTCTTGGGTCACATCATCAAGGTAATCTTTGTCCTTATCGCTTTCAGTCAGGTCGTCCCTGATCTGTCCCTGTCCGCTGTCCTCGGTCCCTTCCCTTGTGCCATCGTCTCCTTCAGAGTACTGATATGTTGACCCAAACCCCATCCCCTGCATACCGGTGTCATCTTGATCAATAAAGAAGGTATCCCCATACTCATCTTGCCCATCCTCCTCGGGTGACATCGGTTGCTTCGTCTCCATCCTAGCTTCATCCGCGTTCTCATGGTGGCCATTCCATTCATACTCCGTCCTCTCCTCCTGGACCTCCTCTTCGGCTGTATCCGACTCTGGA
The DNA here is from genome assembly GCA_003118195.1 of Hemicentrotus pulcherrimus. Classification (NCBI taxonomy): domain Eukaryota; kingdom Metazoa; phylum Echinodermata; class Echinoidea; order Camarodonta; family Strongylocentrotidae; genus Hemicentrotus; species Hemicentrotus pulcherrimus. The sequence continues at coordinate 106,688 of BEXV01000996.1, forward strand.
AGCTCTCCGTTGGTGCCATCATGCTGCTCTTCCATCTCTCCCCCGGATGACAGGTGGCCGTTGCGGTGGATATATGGAGTTGGACCCAGGGGATCTGATGAGGAAAGGCTCTTTGGGTTCAGCATGTCACTCTCTGCATCCTCCATAGCGTCGTCAAATTGAGACTGCTCCCTCCGTGCCATCATGGAGACAGCACACCTGTACACAACGAAAAGAAGAAAAAAAATCATTAAAAAATGGAAAATTTTATGAGATATCTAATAAACAAATATACATGTATCATTTAATGTCAATTAATGGTATTAATAATAAAATGTCTTGTTTACCCAGGGTATCCTCCTCATCAGTATTCATACTGTTCTCACTGAGGGCCCTGCAATCAAATCGTTAACCTGGCTTTAACCGAGCTACCATGAAAAGGTACTCAAGCATTCAAGGAATTTCTTCCTACCGGGTACCCATTTACCTCACCTGGGTGGAGTATGACAAATGTAGATTAATGTCTTGCCAAAGGACTGCGGCAGGAATCGAACCAAGAACCATGCAATCCACAGTCCGGTGACGTAACCACTAGACAACAACACTTCTACTCTTTAGCATTCTTGAAGCCGACACGTAAAATCAAACCAAATTGACATATTTATCAAAAGAGGAAATTTGCTGATAATTACAACCATGTTTCTTTGATATTTATAACAAAAAGAAGACAGCGATCAACTTCTCTATCAATATACTAAGCAATTATTCTTTTTGGAATTTCTAATTTGTCCGCATCGCATTGAGATTCAAGCACTATTCAAATTCTTTCATTTTCCCTTTAAAATGTTAAACAGTAATTTTAAATATCAGAAGTATGACATTTTCATGAAATAAACATCATACATACATAAAAGAATTAATATGTTACCTTGGATTGTAACCATACATAGAAATGCACTAAAAGTAATTATACATATACATGTACATAGATCTATAAAAATGCAACACAAATGCCCCGGTAGGGAAGAAAAAATTGACAGTTTTAACCACTCGCTCGATATAAAGGTTAAAGTCTGGACCTTCCTGGCTAATTAATGATTTACTCTGCTGAGGAATATAATATCCACACAGCCCTGAGTGACATCACGATGACACTAAACAATATTGTAGATATATGGTATCCCAAATTCACACCCTGTTCAAATGAGAAAATCTATATGCTTGTGCAATAAATCCATAACTAGATGATTTGTGATTAAATTTGCTCTATGCTAGGTCTTAAGATATTGAATATGGAAACTCCAAAATTAAGCAGGGGGGTCAATGCATGCATTCATATAATCACTTAAAATCAGAATCCCTGAGATTATAGAACTTTTCTGTGAAGACCTACTTATGAAAACATGTCAGACTGAAACATCATACATTAAGACATCTTAGAGCAAAACATGCGGTTAAAGAAATATCTGATCAATGATTCATACAAGAGTTATTGCGGACATCCTATCATACAAATAATGTAAGGCTAGGATGAGCTTAGTATGAGCAGCACATACAGTATAACCCAACTCCACCAAAAGAACCTATTAACAGTAGGCAGTACACAACTGTGCACTCATACAAGCCCCTTTCATTGTTTCTTTATAGTTTTCTCAAGACAATGTTTTCACTCATGTAAATGGGTCCTGATTGTGATAATCCTTAATCAAAGGTCAAACATGCCCATTCCTACATGTCAAAACATATTTTGGTGTGAATTACAAAACATGCTGCATACATTTTGCCACTTGCCCTGTGAGAAATGGAAGAAAGCCATAGAGAGGAATCAATTTCTAGGCAACAGTAAGCCTGTTTTCACCAGCTCAAGTTTGCCAAATAACCTGCTATTTTAACTATCCCGATCGTAAATTAACTAATTTATTTGCATGTTCATCAGCACGCAGTTGTAAGAAGCGGGATATTTTGTCGAGAAAATATCCTGAGAAATGATGGTCTTGTTTCCAAAATATCCCGCTATTCAGGAAACAGCGGGCTAATTTGCGCCCGTCCCGAGCTAGTTTGTGATGAGCGTATTAGTCGGGTGAAGACACTATTTTCAACTTCAGGATAATATCCTGAGTCTGAAAATAGCAGGTTATTTAGCAAACTCAAACTAATCAGGACAGGCCTAGTGAACTTGACAAGGAGCCCATCTAAATGCAAGGAGACGGTGAATGACGTACAACAGCAGCTGATGAGCCCAAGGTAGCTCTCACCATTCTCAAACATCAATAGATACCTTATAAATCTATTCATGAATTGGCACCCATTTATCTGCAAGAACTAATCCAAGAATACAAACCTTCACAATTAAACCTTGTGTCAGCTCTTACTTATGGTCATTGCTCTTTTTGCATAGCTTCTGCTGAACTTCAGAACAAACAACCTTTACACATAAAAAACTGTCAGACTGTCAACCAATTCACATTTATTCAACATTGCTTTTGATGATTAACTTTCTGTGTTCACATTGATGTATATTTCATATGTATTGTAATTTCTTTTTAATTTGTAGGTTTATTTGTTAAAATGTCATGCTTATATCTCCTAATATTTAAACTATAAATCAAATAACTAATTATTGATATTATTTTTAACGCCTGCAGGGCACTCAATTAAACGAGAACTTTGTCAATAGTTAATTCCAACTGAGTTTCTCACCCAAAAAATTGTAAATGGAGACAAGAAATATGAGTTCTGCATATTATAGGCATTAAATACGGACATTATGAACAGTCTTAGGTGAGACCCAGAGATGTTCCTCATAAATGTGCATTCTAGATCATATTGACCAAGGTGTCTTCCAAAAAAACAAAGACGTGACACATCTCCTTTGACAATGAAGAAAGACGCACCATTCTACTTCAGAACCATACTAGGGCTTGAAAACAGGTCACTCCTGGAAACACTAGACCTCTGCAAAATCAGACTGATGGATCAAAACAAAAATCCAATAGAAGACGTGGGCCAACATATGACATTTAATTTCTCAGCACAGATTTTTCAACATACAAAGCACATTGATACAAACCTAGCTGTAAAAATCCTAACACCATTTTATAAATGATGTGTGCATATAGAGCACAGCATCCATGTACAAAGTATTATATTATAATATTTTCATAGAAATTATAAAAGTTGATTTAAAAGGCAATTATTATTGCTAAACTGCAAATATATGATATATATGTAAATGCATACATGATATTATTGCCATCTACTCACAGTGAATTGTATTTTTGTTATTGTGTTTTTTAAGCCAAAAAGGCATCGACTCATATCAGACTACATGTATAACACTGAGGTAATATGCTTCTGGCTCTGAACAAGAAATAGAATTACATTTGTCAGGAAATTATTCATGTCTATTGTCTAATTTAAAGGCAATTTTTACTTTCACACCAAAATCTATCCAAAAAAAACCTTCAGCCAAACCTGATCAAGATTTCTACAAAAAGAAAGCAGCAAATATTGGAAAGATAAAACTCTGAACCCCTGGATAAGTAGGATCCAATCAATGAATATTGGGCAAAGGAATTTCTGATAATCATTTCCAAAATGAAAAAAATTAATGCATGGTGAAATATGCTGGGACTACGATGGTTTGACAGGAAGATAAATATGCATTGTTCAATTCCAATCAATCATACACGAAAGACAAATAGAAATATCACCTCTAATATTTCTAACCCTCCCGGTTTCTCTTGATAAAGCCAGCTTGAGGGGTACAGGAATTCTCACCTTCAGCCTACATATTCAGAGGGTCTTCACACTTTCAGCAAGGTGTGAAACTACTTGTCAATGATGCATTGACACTCACTCCCCTGTCTTGTATCCTGCATCTTCCAAACACCAGTTTACTTCATCTCTCCCTCTCTCTCTCTCTCCCTCTACCCTTATATCTTTCTTTATCCCTCTCTCTATCTATCTTTATATATATCTATCTATCTCGGTATGTCTCTCTCTTTCCCTTTCAGTATCCCTCTCTCTCTCTCTCTCTCTCTCTCTCCCTCTCTCTCTCCCTCCCTCCCTCTCTATCATTCGTATCATTTAATTTCATTTTATCAACTCCTTCATATCTGTTTCTCCATTCCACTCTATCTATTCATCCATATCTCTCTCTATGTCCTTATAACTTTATGTTCATATCTGCTTCGCTCTTGAAATCAATTTTTTTTCTTCAGATCATTCGATCCAATATAAAAGTATTTTCCAGCTTTTTCCTTTAAGGTCCTTATTGTTTACATGTACATACTCATATAAAAAGTAAACACACGGCCATCAAAATAAATCACTGTGGATCTGCGTTATTAAGCTTTATTACCCCAGCCTGTAATGATTCAATTGTTCTTCACTTATATTTTTACAAAGGTGTTATTAGAAAACTCACATGCCGACCATAAATATCCTCTGGCGGAAGGTGCTTCCGCTCTTAGAATCTAGACAGGCTTTCCAGTTTCCCTCAACAGCCTCTATCCCCTTGACTATGAAAAATGATAAGACTTTAAAAAATTGGGCAGACTCGTGCTGTTTACACTGTCAAACATCACCTCGACGTTCTGTTTACCCGACTTCGCGCTTCGGCTTTAAGGAGCCGCCATCTTCCCCTCCCTCATCTAAAAATCACAAGCAATCAGAGTTCAGTCCTCGTCCCCATTTTAAATGCTAATTGTCCTGATTCCAGTGCAGGCGCATCAAATGAGCGTGCAATTAGAACATCATTAAATGCACAGCATGCCCCCCAACTACAAGCCAGGAACATGAGCTGAATATCTTAACATCTGGTCACAGAAGATGGACTTTTAGTTATGGAGAATCAGGGAGGATCTATGAATTAGACAAGAATTCAATATAGGCATCCCAGATCATAATTTCCTAACCATCTTAATGCAATATTCCCTTTCTCCTCTGCGTAACACACTATGATCCCATTTATTTAAGTCCCTATCCGCTGAAAATAGAACTATAGAATGGAAAGCTGAATAAACGTACAATATAAATACAAAGGAATAAATCTCCCTTCAGTATTGCACAAGCGCAATTACAATGTAAAACCTATTTTCCACACCCCTCTAAATTACGGGTCAACAGGGGTCAATTTGCTGTACGGTAGTTACAGGGATGATCTAACATGTGGACCCGATCAGCTCGCGTATATACCTGAGGCTATGAACCGTGCTTAATTAATACAAAGTCATTGTGAATATGCATACTCCACATAAGATGATGTCATCAAGTAGATAGCTAGTGTATAGGTTGATGACTTACAATTTTCAAAGCTTTACCTTTCAATTTTTCAGAGAGCTGTTTCTCCTCTGACAGGCACTAAAATAGCATATACCGTAAATGATATTTATTGTAATCTATGGCTTATAAGCGTGTCAATGATATATAATTCATCTACATGTTTTTATTTCATTTACATGTACCTTTATTGTGCCTATTTCAGATGATCTGATACAAGGCTTTGGGGATCACTTTTAACAATAATCAACATCCCTGCATATATTAAAATTTACAGCAGGAATTGGAGTCTCTATTTGCATACAATTAAATAGTGCCTTTATGCTGTTTCCGGCTGTCATTTTCAAACAACAATTAAGGGATTTTTTGCTGTAAGTTGACCAATAACTTGCAAGATTTCGCATACAACTTGTATGCCAACTGCCAAGCATTGGTTTTACATCAAATTCCCTTTAAAATGCCACTATGTGTGGGCTGTTCTATCATATTGTCTGACGCACTCATTACAAATCTACATAAAATCTAAAGGTTATATGACACATGATCCAACAAAATTGAATAGTTCCTTATCCAATGAAAGTACCTATATGGTGATTCAACACTTTTTGCTGCTGTCATTTTTAAACATAAATCAGGCTTTTTTTCACTGCAAGTTGACCAATTACTCCCAATTAGATCCATGAAATCTTTGGTCTTCCTTTTACCCTTGTATCCCATCCACTTTCAGATTCATGTGCCTTTTTTCACAGGTTCATCATCTTCTTTTCTTAATAATTAAACCCATCTACAGTATCTCAAATCAAAAAAGTAATATGCCAGATATCAATGTCTAGTGACTTTTCATGCATACAAGTAATTATGTATATGCCATTCATAAATTCAAGGAAAAACCTGAACATGCTTCACCTTCTGCTCAAGTGACACTGATAATTTGAGTCATTAATAAATTGCCAGCAGTCGTTCCATCGTAATTAAAAGTTAGTTGTGTTCCTAAGCAATGAAAGGGTATAATAGTGCTTATGCGCACTGTCAATTTCAAGGTTATGCTTACAATTTTGTGTTTGCCGAGAAAATCAAAGTGTCTGCACAATTCACATATGATAATTAGGCCGTTATATCTCGATGTTGAGTTTCCCGTCGCCCGCCCGCGCTGTGATATTTCGCCCGCGTTGGAAATAGAAAATCTGAAAATAATTCATTATTTTGAAAAAATTCCATAAAAATAGCATAAATCACCGTAGATCTAGACAAGCCTTCGATTAAGCGGGCGCAGGGCGCAAATTTGCGCTCATAA
>BEXV01000996.1:116161-127796 GCA_003118195.1 Hemicentrotus pulcherrimus
TGTAGACAGGTGGTCTTTGTAGACAGGTTCCTTTAGTACATGGTTCAATGAGAAACCATTTTCAAGGGAAACAACAAATGTGGCCTTTGTAGACAGGTGGTCTTTGTGGACAGGTGGTCACTAAAGCAGGTTTGACTGTATATCTATCCGGACTGGATAGATATAGGGTAGGCCCATATACATCTTTCTGTGTACACTGCTTACCAAGACTGGGCAAAATTTTGATGATTGATGATTCCAGAACCTTGCAGTACACACCAATACTTATGCTAGATGATCAACCTTTTCTGATCGATTCCATTTTTTCACAATGCAATCGAATGACCATAACTGGTCTATACCTTTAAACCACTACCTACAGGTATACATCTACACACACCTGCAGATCTATAATTCATGTGGAATTATTCATAGGCCTAACATAATTTCTAAATGCATGACGTGCATGGTAGGATAAATACAGTGAAGTTACACCCACTAAATAAAAGACTCATCTTTACGTTATTAACCATCATTTTCTTTCTGATGCACAAAGGTACAATATGTAAAGGCAAAACCTGTTGTAAATGATTTGTATGTGTATGTAAGATACTACCGTACATGAAATATGTGTACATACATGTAAATAAGGCTACCGATGAATCAATGAAATATACAACTTTTCAGGTATAAGCATTTGTGAAGTTATTAAGTGTTATATTACATTACATGTGTATTGAAATGAACATGAGATATGCATGTGAATGGAGTGAATAATACCTGTATTTGGAAATTTACAAAATGTTTTCCCTTAACTGTACAGATATTTAGATTTTAATGTACATGAATCTGCTATAATTCAATTTTTATCTACAGCCATGTCTACAGCATTACCACACATCTTTCGTACTGTACAAATACTGTTTCTGATAACAATCAATTCATTCATATGGCATACATATACATTAGATGTATGTATAGTTTCAATACAATATACACATGTATGCCTACATGTTCGTAGTGCATTTGCGACAATGAAAACAACACAGCGTTGTTAGGCCTACACAGATGCACACATAAATTATGCCGTTTCATCAAATATCAATAACTCAGAGTGCAGCAACCGTCTAACGTACTCACCTAGTAGTAGGCTTTTGATAATCATGTCTGTATGTACACTGGAACATGATGACAAGTATATCCAAAGCACATTAATGTATTCCTAAAAAGTTCCCTTATAGATTTCACAGAGTTTGATTCAAGAATCCCTGATATCATGCATGCAATTCCATGGTGAACAACATGAATTCCAGTAGCATGTGGTGCGTCGTGTGCATATGGTTCCAACGTGGAGTAAGGTGGCGTTAACGAAGATTGGAGTTATTCAAGGCGCCTTTCCTGCCGGAGTATATCCACAAGCCAAGGGCAATCCACCAAGACATGCTTTATTTGCGTAGAGTAATGGAGACTCCCAAATAGACACACACGCACACACTCCCTCCTTCTCTCTCTCCCTCTCTCTCTTTCTCTCTAGTCCCGGTAGATAATAAGAAAGAGACACATTCACACAATACAGCTAGCCCCCTTTCTCTGGTAGGTGCACACACAGACACTTGGCGAAGGAAGGGGTGAATACAGTAAGCTAACTAATGCTCCTCTCTCTCTCTCTCTTTCTCTCTAGAAGCTATTCCGACCTACGGTATTCATGCCGAGGAGGCGTAGTGACGTCAGCGTCGTACAGAGCACTGCCAGGCAGAGCGTGGTGATTTAATATCTACCTTAGACAGGGACGGAGGGGTGACACACAGCTATGTCATTCAATGGCAGAGGAAGAATGACTCATGCGGATGAATGTCACAGATGAAATCAAGAATATTCCTAAAATACATTAAATGAGCAATAAATGCACTCTTGAGAGCAGCTCTCACAGGAATTCTTCGACTGTTTTCCATCTGGTTACGTCCCCATCCCAAGCATAGGGGAAGAGACGAACTGCTCTACTTTCCCCCGACCTGTTGGAATCCGCTTCCAAATTACCTCCACAAATATGAGGTTAATGAAAGACAACAAGTAAAGGCCAGTTGGCGGGTAACATATAGGGTTACCCAGAATCTGCATGCCTTGTAGGAAAAGACAACAAATCTGTGTCACTCCTGGTTTCCTTAGCTGGCTTTGATGTCCATTAAGATACAGTGGAACCAAAAGGCCATCCACAGCAATGGCAAGTGTGACAAAAGGGGAGCGTTATCCTTTTAATCATATGCATGTGGTCACCTTCTAAAAAGCCATTTACTTGAAATCCGCTGTTAAGATTTTACAAGATTACTTTAGTAGAGGACTGCTTTAATAAGGTGATTCAGTCATTGGGGCCCACAGGTGATGAAGTGATATCAATTAACCCATTGAATACCAAGCCCGGCTGGAGTCATGGAAAATGCATGTTATATTCTTATCTAATCCAGTGGGGGTAATAGTAATAATAGTAATGATTATACCTTTTTTAATTACCACATATGATGTAATGTGCTTACAATGGACTTTGAATATTATTACCCTAGCTTTAGCTCCAGCAACTGTAGCACTCAGTGCATTCAAGGAATGAATTCTATAAACAGGTACACATTTACCTCACCTGGGTCGAGTGTGGCAAATGTAGATTAATGTCTTGACAAAGGACATTAGTACTGTGGAGGGATTTAAACCCCTAACCTTGTGGTTCACAGTCCAGAGAACACTAGACCACAACAACTCTACAAATAATTCACTTCATGGGTATCATCTAGCAATTTTTGTCTTGGTCATGACTGTAGCTGCATTATTAATTTGAGAAAGAATAATATAGAAAAGAAAAACACTCCTGAAAGAGACAAGAGTTAAAATATAATTGACATAAAATTCATTTCCAATGTAGAAACAGTAGAAAACATATTTGCCACAAATAACCTAAAAACAAAAGATATCATCAGTGTCATTGGAGTAATATCAAAGTTGAAAGAAAAGCTTGATGGTCATAGATTTGCAGAGGCCCTCCCAAATAATAGACCTTACATGTATTTATAATTCAGCCCATTTTCAGTGCAGATGTCCCATCAGATCAATGGCTCCAAAAGATGTTTTCCAACCTTGATCTTTGTATGGTGATAATATCCATGGCCCTTTCTCTCTTATTTAATTTGTTTTAGTGCATATTGCATTAATACACAGTATGGGAAAAGAAGAATTTACATTCAAATATTACAGTTTCTATTCAATAAACTTGTAGAGATGATAATCTGCATTTATAGTCGTTGCATCCCAAAAATATACATGTAAATCTGTAAAGCAGCTTTCTTGCATAATTAATGATTGAACTTGAACAGTAGATACGATGCATTTCCAATAAAGCAGGTTACATGCATTCACGATTGAACTCTATACAATAATAATGTATTGCGGACCTCAGAATAGGTCAATCTCTGTACATTTGTATCTCCTATGTATTGGTCTAACCTTTCGTCTAAATGGGCTCTCATATTAACGACCAGCCTTGGTAAGTGTCGTCAGCCGAGGGAAAGTGCGTAGGCAAGTCCTTCCCTTGCCGTCATTTTAGAGATGTCACCAAGACAACAAATCATCGGACACAGCCAGACAGACAAACGCAATGATTTGATACTTAATGCGTATTTTTTCTCCCATGTATGGAATAATATATATCAAACTACAAACTAATACAGCTAGCAGAGATATACATGTACATGTATAAGGAGAGCCTACACAAAAGGATTTGTTGAGGTGTTACTTCTCAAGCAATAGGCCGCTCAGTTAGGTGGGCCACAAGGTGTCACATACACACAAATTAATAAAAATGAAATTTTAAAAAGGTGTCTAATCTTACATGACATATCTGGAATCCAACTATAGACTGTAAAGCATATAATGTAAGCTTTGACAGGAGGGACAAATTAAAAAAAATTCTGAAACAGTAGTAACAGACACTCATGTGGAAGTTCATGTAAAATGAAATTCATGTTTTATTCCAAAGTTGAATTATCTACAGATTTTTAACAAATATTACACTTGCTTAAATGAAAAGGAACTGATCAGCATTTCAGAATATGCATAAATATTGGATATGAGAAAAAATATCATGTCATGTCAGGCTGGTACAGAGAGAGAGATAAAAGATGGGAGATATTTGTATTTAAGAATAGAAAGGTAATTTAGCTCGGATTGTGATTGCTTTCTAGGGCTCCTAACCTCCAGGGGATCGTTTCGTCCAATGACTTCACAGCTTTTATGATGGATGAGTAATTGCTGGTCTACTTTGGTTTGAACATGGGCGGAAAAGAGTTTGGTTATGGGGAGCATTTCTCTACATCCATTGTCCATTTTCTCCCCATGGATATCGATTTCCTTGAAGGAAGCAGAATACATTCATCGATAGATGCTAAGAATGGTATTCACTACTACTTCTACTACTCAAAGGAGTTGTAAAAGTAGTAGTAGTAGTAGTAGTAGTAGTAGTAGTAGTAGTAGTAGAAGTAGTAGTAATAGTAGTAGTAGAAGTAGTAACAGTAACAGAAGTAGTAATAGAAGTAGAAGCAGAAGTAGAAGTAGTAATAGAAGTTGTAGAAGCAGAATTAGAAGTAGTAATAGTAGTCGTAGAAGGTGATGAATGCATGAAATAAATTGGATATATTACTCATTAGTTCTTATACCTTTAATAATTCATGACTAATAGAAATATATATCGGTCTGTCCAAGATGTCCCTTAAGGCTCCCTTTCCAGGCCATCACCATCATCACCACCTCCACAAAATTGGCACATACATAATTACCGGTATCTTTCTGATTTATGGCATCATTTCATAGCAAAAGCAATTCCAGAGAAAGGAGATACGTCCATTAATTATGAAACTAATCTTATCACAAAACATTGCAAGGAAAAAGATGAGCATGACCCTAATAGCGACTAACTCCACCTATTTCATTACAGAGTAATTGTAAAACAAAACAATAATTTTGTGTTCACAGGAGCTTTACTTCTTTTTGCTTTCTGTAATAAACTAAAAAGCTCTCCTCTGAGGAGATCAATGGATGTCCAATATGATTGATTCAGAGCATTGTATAGTTCTGCACATAAATGAACATCAAATGTGTTCAAAATTGGTCTTATATATGATCTTAAAAGTGATATTTCTTACATTGATATAATGATCATATACTAGTATAAAATCTTTCATGTGGTCAGTAAAAATGTACAAGACAAAATAGCTTGGATTTGCAGTAACATCCTTTTCATTTCTTCTTCCAAAGCACTTTTTTAGGTTTTCCTGCAATATTTAATTTTCATCAACCTCACATTTCTCTTGTAGCCAATAAAGAAATTAAATTGAAATGAAATATTTATGTTCAAGAATGACAGATCCTATACATTATCATGACGAGAAAACTGTATCATCAATTAACCTCGAAGTCTGCATTCATAATGCCTATATGTACCCTGACGATTCTCCAGTATTGGCATTTAATTATTCAACAATGTTTTACATTGTACGTGCCTGTACCAGCTATGTCAATGCAGTATGTATCTTTTGGATGGCCTGATCAATAAGTACTTCTCTTGTCTGCATTTTGCTGAGCAAAGACATGCATAATTCATAAATGTGTACTGGACCATTCTGAACATCTCGACATTCATCTAGTTCGCTTCTTGTGAGTACGTTTGTATTTGGGAGCATGGAGGGAGTATGAAGGATGCAGGGATAGGAGAGGAGGGGTGGGGATGAGACAGAGAGGATATGCCTGAAATATTACCATATATATATATGTATATGTGTCAGAAGCTAAAGGGGGCTTACATGTAGTGTTAACCAGTTAACTACTGAATTCATTCATTGCTATAGGCTTAACACAGAACTTTGATGTTATAACAGGGTTTTTTCAAGGAACACCTCAGATTTTCAATGCTTTCATCCACCAAAATGTGGACATTCTCTCTTTTAATGCAAGAGGACTTCAACTAATGGAATTCTTTTGGCCTTCCCACATAAAAGAATGAATAATTTCTTGAAAATGATTGCAGGTTTATCACCTGAATTGCAAAAGCTATTTTCATCAGCAAATTCATTATCGATCCCTGATACATGTTTGCAGAATTATAGTAGATTGGTAGATCTGTTTCCCTTCAGGTAACAGGTATTGTTAACCCATTGCCTACAGGAACCTGTTAAAACATCAAAGTTCATAGCCCATGTAGATTCATATAGATCATATAATCTCTTGAGATAAATTTATGTGGATGCATTTTTTCCCCATGTGGATTTGGCCATTGGAGAGAGATGGTGGAGATGAGAAGCACTGCCATCAGAAGATGCGAATGATACGTTAGCATAGGGGTACATGAAGGTAAGTGTGCCTTGTGGGCTGGGGAAATTGGGGGGCAAGTTACAGGACACATTGTAAACAAGAATGAGATAAGATGCTCCTAACGACCAATGATGACACAGAGAAGAAGAGGGAGATGGCTCTAGAAAAAAAAGGAAGCTATCCTCTTCTGAGAGCAAGAAGGGTGTCAACTCTAAACCCAGAGTAAAAAAAAGTGTTTGAGTTAATGTCTTTCTGGCTCTCAACAGAAGATGTATCCAATTGAAGTGCCTTTTTGTCAGACTGTTATAATGTTCTTCTTTCAGAACTGGAGGTGCATTAACTTGTGTCCTTCTGTAGATGGTTAATGCCCCTCTGGCTCTTAATGGAAGATGTATCTGACTGAAGTACCTATGTGTTGCACTGTTAAAATGTCCTTTCAGAGCTAGAGGGGCTATAGCTTGTGTCCTTCTATAGAGAGTACATTTTGTAAATGCTCTTCTGGCTCTCAAGAAAAGATGTATCCAAGTGAAGTGCCTATAGGTCACGCTAAAGATGTTCTCTGTTAAGAGCCAGAAGGACTATAGCCTGTGTCCTTCTATAGAGAGTTAATGCCCTTCTGGCTCTCAACAGCAGATGTATCCAACTGAAGTGCCTATTTGACACACTGTTAAAATGCTCTCCTTTCAGAACTAGAGGGACTATAGAGACTTAATGCCCTTCTGGCTCTCAAGAAAAGATGTAACCATGTGAAGTGCCTATTTGTCAGACCGGTATCAGCCAGGACAACATAATGCATCTACTAATGGAAGCGGGATACATTATCATGGTCTCATGCACACACCTCCAGAGCACTTGTCTAAACATGTACAACCAGACACCACATGGAAGCTTCTAAGACACTCAGGCCCAGTGTCTCATCAGGCAGCATGATATAAGGTATCACCAAGATATCCATTGATTTTATTTTCAAAGATTTCTAGATCTGCAGTTAAAGGCATCGTTTAACAATGTTCAATCAGAAATGCATGGCCCTACGTGTTATCAGTGTCTGTGATATGGTGTAATATTGAAACTCTAAAAAGATTGCACTTCAAAATGATTATGAGTGCCTCAAAATTAAGAATCTTTGAGAGACCAGTTTTACCATACTAATTTTCCCCATAGACTGTAGTGTTATGAAAACCAATAGGAAAACACAACATCTGATTTTGATTTCCAATCATACATACTGTATCACGGTAATCAGACAGGTGATTGGCTTGTAAAATTCATGGGATTCCTGACTGACCTAAAGGTTTATAATTATGATTGCAGCATGAGCTAAATCCAGGATTTTGTTTAGAATCTAGAGGCAACTTTAAAGTTACCCAATTCAAGAGTAATGGAGTACTGAAGAGGGAAAAAATAAATCCTAAAAAATGTGGTGTGTGTGTGTGTAGAAACAGCTGGAAAGGAACAAAATTATTCTGTTGCTATGCACCTGGGCCCTATTTCATAAAGCTTGTTTAAATAATAACAAGTTACAATAACTAAGCTACAGAAATCACGGCATCTGGTTGTCTGAAAGCTAATATGTCATAAAAATTGTAGCATTTGTTATTGATAACATCTTTTAAGAAACAGGGTCCTGGGATTTATATCTAGTATTCTTCTTTGGGAAACAAGACTTCTACAAGAAAAAAAAAATTATTGAGTTCATTCAAATTGTTATCATTACTCATGATTATCTCAGGAACTAATTTTCAATTAAATAAAATTGTTCACCAAAAAAATCCTTCAGCATCTTACAAAGTGAGTACAACTGTTCTCATTACATTTAAGTAGATCAATATTAGCTTTCTAATTATCTGCACTTTTTTCTACAAGACAGACAAAAACTATTGAAAACTGTCAAATGAAAAGCTGATACGGCATACGATCTGTTCAGAGTCGGAAGGATTTTAATGGTGTGTTACAAAATATGAGTCAATGCCCTTCTGGCTCCACACAGATGATATCATCTTACTGCATGATACTTCTACAATATCCCTTACCCCCTCCCTTATACTTACCCCCTCCCTAACCTACCCACTGTTCGTGTACCTGTATATACTCTCCTTTTTCAGGAGAAAATTAAGCTAAATATTTTTCCTCTAAATGAAGAAAATCAACATTTACTGCTAATGGGTTTCTAATTCCTGATATTTGACGGCTTAGAATCCTCTTTTGACAAAGTTTATGAGTCATTGATCGATCTATACAAAAGCATCATAACAGGGCCTCTCGTTTGTACTCTATTGACCTAGTTATAAATGTATAAACACGTACTCGTCAAATGCATCAAGAGAAGTCTAATACCAAAGCTAATCGAATGTCTGACATTTTAACCAACCAATTACCATAGCAAATTAAGCCTGAAGGCTGAATAATTGATGGTCTGCATGGGTCTCTAGTAATTGCACAGCTCCATCCAGCTACGCCAAAAGTATGTTCCATTTTCTGGACTAGACTGTCATACTGATAAAAATGATGTATTCATATCTTCATATGATACATTGTTTGTTCTATTTTTATTATAGTTACGTTGTTGTTGTTTTTATTGATGAATTTTCATTGAGAATCACGAAATTTCTTTTATAAAACAACACACAAGAAATACAACACCCTCCAGTTAGGCAAAAAATACGTCTCATTTTCTGGACTAGAATGTCATACGGATAAAAATAAGGTATTCATATCTTTATACGATACATTGTCTGTTTAGAGCCAGAAGGGCGTTACTTCTGAATACAATTATATGAGGCAACATCCTTCTGGCTCCAAACTTATGCTATGATCAATGGTATCTTTAGAATCACAACTAAATTTCAAACAACACTATCAAAAATTCTACTTTTATTTTTGGAAAAATATATTTAAAATTTCATATTTCCCCCTGGGAGGTTCTACAGATTATTTAATCCCAATGGAAAATTCATTTGTATTTGATACAGATACTATTTTATGTTCCTGTTTTTTTTTTCATTTCTCATTTGTTGCACCTTTTATTCTTTTTTTTTTTTGTGAACTGCTATACTGATCAGAATGTCTTCATATCTTTATATGATCAATCATCTGCTTGGAGACAGAAGGGTGTTAACTTTTCTCTGTGTAAAAAGATTTGCATTAATGCCCTTGTGGCTTCAAAAAGACAAAAGCATCTTTACAGTCTATAGACACAAACATTTACAGGTTAATGACTCAATTATTACTTTTCTTTAAAAGAAAGAAGGAAACAAAAATCTCTTTTGATTCCTTAATTGACATAGCAACAACAAAAATGATCTTCTTCATGTACGTGATACACTTACTACTTTTTTTCTTTTTCTCTTTTGTTTTTGTTTAATTTGATTTTTGATGAGAATCAAATTTTTTTTAAAAATAAAAAAAACACATATGATTCACATCCCCCTCCTACTCGACTTAAATTACACTCTGTGTTAAGGAACTGATCAGGACATTTTCATATCTAATTCTGATCAAACATATGTAGACACATCCATATAGTGGTAATTGATTTTATGCCTCTAAAATAAAATGATCAAACAGGGTTTCCTTTTTCCCAGAGGAGGTTCTCTCATTTCCTTAATTGTAAGTGCAAAATTTATTCACGTTTTGTAGATGATGAATTTCTTTGTTCTCAATGTTACCCTCAGGAGGTTTGACAATACATTTCATTTTTTCTCATTACTTCTAGGAAGAAACATGTACATGTAAATCACTATTGAATTTAAAGGTAAGCACTGATTCATGTTTTGATTTAGGATTTTGAAAGGAAGACGATGAACCTGTGAAAAGACCAAAGATTTCATTGAAAGATGTGGTGAGGAAGGAAAGAAAAGGAAAAAGGAAAGGTTGGTCTAAATGAAAAGGATGCTTGAGACAAGAAGAAGTGGAGGGAGGGAGTGTCAACATCATACAAAGGTCGGAAACCCCTCATATGAAGAAAAATACTGACTTTCATCATCATTATCATTATCATCATCATCATCATCATCATCATCATCATCATCATCATCATGAAAGTCAGCGATCCATTTTTCGTAAATTTGAGCAAAAATCAATATTGTTATTCAACTGGCAATAATACATATTTGCTATATTCAATGAACATATTAAACTTATTATAATCTTTTACTATTTTTATACCTCACTCCTAATTCACTAAGCAAATATTATTAGTATGAGGATTCATTTAGTAGTGGTGATGTAAGCTCTCATCTGGAATCCCATAAGACTGAACTCTTAATAACTAGAAAAGTTCATAGTTTTCTGATACATGCCTCAAAGATATTTAACAAAGTTTGTTCATGCATTCCAAATAACAGATAGTATTGATATCAAATCAGTTTGTTTAAAGCTTCAAAAGGATAGAAATATAAGATATGGTAATGGAAATAGCCCAAATCTAGCACAGGGCTGATTTGTAACATGGGATTTCATCAATATGGCTCAAAATCATTAAATCTCTAAATCTTCATGAGACCTACTTCTACATGTATGGTTCAAATTAATTGGTTACTTTAACGTTTCAAAAGAAAAGTATAGAGATTAAACAGAACAAGCTGAACCATTTTCCTAACATGTGATTACATGTACATAAATAGGACAAAGAATGTAAAAGATCTGTTTAATCTTACATTCCATGAATAAAAACATTTTCCTGCTTTGAAGAAACATAACTGTGATGGAAGAATCGATGACAAGAAGATCTAGGAAAATGAACTTTGTCTATTTGCACAACTGGCCCACAGTGTTTGATTGGAAGGAGCCAACTTTCACTCGGTTTGGTGATGCAACTATTGCACAAATATGAATTGACCATGCACCGGAAGATACAAGTATACGGATAATAAAGGCGGAAACGTCCCACTTAAATATGGCTGGGAATGTGGTCTAAACATTTTCGTCTAGGACAGTCCTTTCAAATCGCCATCCTAAAGAGGCAACTAAAATTTGAATCCATGTCCCTTTAAAGAAAAACCTGACCACTAGGCCAACTCTAATCTGTATGTAGTATCCAAACTATCCATGCAGGTACATGTAAATGTATAGCTACCTAGCAACTAGACTACTGCAATACTAATGAACATGAGTTGTCATGAGAACAGGGTTCAGACAGGAGAAACAACAACATGGCTCTGCAAGACAATGCAAAGGTTAAGTTGAAGGAGGCAGCAAAGAAAGTGTGATCAAATACAGCCACCAGAAAAAAAGGAGAAATTGAAACCATGATTCATGCCATTCTGATTGCAATTCAGTAATCAATCTTTCAATCTCATTTATTGTT
>BEXV01000997.1:0-11377 GCA_003118195.1 Hemicentrotus pulcherrimus
TATCCCTTATTGTTGAACGCCAAACAAGGTAGCAACAACTCCCATCTTTTAACGTCTTTTGGTATGACGCGGCCGGGGTTCGAACCCACGACCTCCCGGTTGTTAGGCGGACGCTCTACTGACTGAACCAACACTTCGGTGACAAAAATAGTAGTGAATAACCTGACGAGCTGAGAGTGACATTAGTCATTGGAATATAATCATACTGAGAGAAAAGTTATAACGTTTATGGCAAAGTCCCGTCTTAATCATTGAAAATCCCTTACAATAACTGCCTAAATGGCGAAATAAAAGTCTACGATCGAGAATGGTGGGTCACAGACACACCAAATGATGGATATTCCAATGTTCACCTTTTAGCGAAAGTAAGGGGCTGACATGATACATTGGTGACAAAGGCCCATACTTCCTCACAATTATGGAAGAAAGACCCCGATTTTCTTTTCGCAAGATACGACAAAATGGTCTAAAATCGGTAATTATGGCAATTGTCGATATGTTGATAGGCGCTCACAGGAATCCCAACAAAAAAAGTGTATTAAAATTATCATTATCTCGGAGAGTTAAGAATGAGGAAATGAAATAGACAAAAATGCAAATATCAACATGTAGTTAATATGCATTTAGTAAATAGATATGAGCTGAACTTAACTCATACACACACACACACCAAACAAAAAATATGTAGATATAATTTCTCATTAATTATATCGGAGAAAAAGTGGCAAAATTTCTCTTTTTTTTCAGATTGCAAATTGGTGGAAAGACATTTTCGAATACTTGCAAGAAATGGTCGATGCATACACTCATTTTATACAATATGACTGCCCTACACACAAGTTCAGAATCCTCCTGAATATAAAATCCCATATCTCGTTTTGATATTAATGCAGTTTTTAAGCAAAGTAAAGTGTACGGTTTAAATGGCAAATTTTAAAGAAGGGGAAAAACCCTTTCGAAGTACAAATCTTCCGCTATGCCGTCAACCTCTTGGGCTTGGAGGCCAAGGTAAAATATAATTTGATTCGGCTGAGTGACTTGAATAAACTTCCACCGACTGCCATGATGGTTTTCCTTTTCATCTCGAATGTTAGCCTCTCTGAGATAATAAAAATAGCAAGCTTTAGAGTCAACGTCTAAATGGAGGGGCAAATATTTTGCAATTATTTAACTTGAAAGTTATTTATCACCATGCGGCTGGGAGCAATAATCAAATTCATATACATTGCAGATTCATAAAGATTGCCCTTTCTCAAATGTTACAGGTTCAGGACGAGGGAAGGTTGAGGGAAGAGCAATACGAAAATGCCAATAAATGTGGCAAGGAGTACTTCGATGCTTCAATCGCAAAGCATCACATAATCAGGTTCAAAATGTGTTTAGGCTAAACAAAGAAAATTATTGTGCAATGTTGTGAAATGTTGCAATCAGATTATAGGTCCTTGTCATTTCTGCCATGCACATGATTTGCACCATCCCTTTATATTGTTTTAGCATCTTGTGCCTTAAATAATTATTTATGTATCAATCATTCTCTCTCCAAGTATTGTCAAGAGATTGATTTGATTTATTTTCGATTTACAAGTTGATTGCTAAAATAAACAAGAAAAGAATGGTAAAATGGTATATGATTGAAAGTACAAGTGATGAAAATGTCTAACAGTACGATTGGAATATTTAAGACGTTCAAAATTCACAGATGAATGAATGATTGCTCTGACAGTGTTAGACCATTGGTGTCCTCAGTTGCTGATTTCAAAACAAAGTCGATACGAGTACGGCATTAATCAACATTAGCAAGTCCCTCGGACAGGACTAAAACCCAACCGTCCCATACACATGCTTTTTTAGCAGTCAGGTAAAACAAACCAAATGTACATCTATCGATATGAAACATAGACAACTAGACGATGTTAAATAACCGAAATCTGTGCCACTGGGGTGAAATTCGACCACGATGAATTAAAAACAAAACCACTGACGGCTTATACATCATGATCAAGTTCATGCCAAACAAACTCGTTGCTAGGTATAACCAAGGAATGGTTATAGCTGATATCGATTCAAAATTAATTCTTTTTTCACTCTTACACCGCAAAGGTTCTCAAAATCCCATCAGTTAGTAGAGCCATCACTATGGAACGATTGTGGTGCATAAATGAAATTACGCTTACAATTCCAATTATGACAAGAAGAGGAGAGTCGAACGTACCAATCGGAGGTGATCTATTGTTCTATTAATGGCATGGCTCAACCTTACGAATGTATGCCAGCTAAACACCAGGGATGTCGATATTGGTAAATCAAAATAGTTTCTGGTATATATGTACATTTATGCGCCTCTTTTGTTCAAATTTTGTTAAAGGGACTTGGTATTATTTTTCAGATGAGAAAACATGGTGCTTAGAGGTGGATGTACAATTAAAGACACACAATTATTGAAGATAAAAATTGGAAAAAGCGGATCTGATCGATACCTCAATCCACCCAATTGAATTAAATTTTAGGTGAATGTATATCGTCACAAAGCAATGGATTAGCTCTATTTGCATGATGCCACATTTAAATGTTAACATATTGTTAGAAGCCTGTTTTATGTCTTATTTTAACGGAAAAACGGTCGGAATAATTCAAAAATTGGTTTGGGAGAATTTTTTACTGTTTAGAGGGAGGTACACATTGCGCCTTCAAGGAAAACCATAAATATTTTTGTGGTTTGAAAATTTGTTCAGGATTTGTTGCATGTTGGAGGGTTAGTACAGTAGTAGCAATATGATAAGTAACATTTCATATACCCAAACTAGGCAGTTTTTCCATCAACTTTTAATGTTCCCGTCGATGGCCTTTGTCAGGATATATGATCGTATGTTGGTCAAGTTATTTCGATTTTCTGTACCCTATACATACAACATCGTTGGTAATTTCACGTTGGTCACAGCTAGGAGTTGTGCCCCTTCTTCACTCCAGGTAGAAAGAGAGAGCGAGAGAGAGTGTGTGGGAGTGATAGGGTGTGTGTGCGTGTGTGTGTGTGTGTGTGAGAGAGAGAGAGAGAGGGAATGAGAGAGAGAACGATTTGTTCACTCCGCGTGATATGTTTCTTCTATCACATTCTTCTCCCCTCCTTCCAAAGCACCCGTCCTCTCGAGCTGTCACGTGGATAACCTAGCCTACCTGGGGAGTGACGTCATAGAGTTCCGCTGGATAATCCGTTCCGCCTTGATTGTTTGAATGATTTTTATCTCATCGATCAAGTACACTTCAAATCCAATCCCACTTACATTAATGGTCAGGAAGATACATTGCCTTTTCTTGGCAGTAAAATAAACCACCCATAAATCACTGTAACAAAGCAAAGCGTATCAGGGGTATAAATAGCCACTGGCGATTTGACCAGTAGTACGTTGCAATTTGTTTGGGATGTAGATGTGTACGTACAGCCAATCGAATAAGAGATTAAGGTATCAAAAAGAAGACAAAAACAACAAACAATAACAAATACACACTTGAAAGCCTCCTTCTGATATAAAGGGTTCCCCCATTTTTGTTGAACGTGTAAATTAAATAAATGGAAACTGCGCGCAAAAAAAAACCTGTACACTTTATACCAAAAAAAAAGTAACGCGGGTTTACCAACTCATATCACACGGGGAATATTATAGATAAATCGACTGTTATGAGAGGCCTGGCTGTTTTTATAGGCTCAAGGGGGCGTTGCATCCTGCCATGTCGCCGAGGCGCGCCTGGGCAGATGCAACGTCCCCGAGAACCAGTATAGAAACAGCCAGGCCTCGAATATTAAAGCAGTCGATATATCTCTAATATACCGAATTGACACAAAAATCTACCAAGAATTCTTACCTTATCCTTTTCTTGAGTAAAGATTAGTTAAAACATCAAAGAAAAGTTGAGACACTTATCTTCACTGGAAGATGACTGAATGTTACAATAAGATCATTTGGGAATCGCAGACAAAAAGCATTGTTCGTTTATTTACGGGAATGGCTAAAATCACGAATCCAATTTTGAACAATCAGATGGCTAGATTTCTAAAGAGAGGTATATAATACACGTTATTAGAGGATTGTGCACTATGCGACTGACATTATGAGACCGTAGCTTCAAAGTTTATTCTTACTCTCCGACCTATGTAAAGTTTAAAAGGGGTTTAGCATGGCAAATACTGATTAACGCAATTTACGACTTCTTTTGGACAACTGCACGTAAACGAACGGACTTGATTAACCGTCAGCGCGCTAGCCTTCGCTTATCAGACCGAAGTTCTCCTCACGCTTCGATTTCGCGTATGTTGCACGCACGTGAATACTGCGGTCACGTCGTCCGTAGTCGTATAATTTCCGAGTCAGGCTACGGGAAAGGCACGTAGTCTCTTCATGCTACACCCCTTTAACATTCATGAAATAAATCTTCGGGACGTTTAAGGTTAGACCTTTATAAGCACCCTATGGCACCTGACTTTAAGATGTCTGATAATGTGCGATTTAAAGTCCAAAGAAGCCACCGAGTTCACTTGGAAAAGAATATATAAAGGGAAACCACATCAAAAAGCACAAGTGTAGCTATTCTGAAAATGAGATGTATTCCTGCCCTTTGCTGTATAATATTTCTTACGAAAATGTATTAGAGATATTTTTTTAAAAATGAAGATATTCTTGGCATGGTGTGATGCCTTTTAGCATGACATAGGTGCAGCCATTTTCTTGAAAATGTGACATACCAGGTGAAGTTATATTACAAAACCTTAATTTTTTTATAAGAAAATATCATAGCTGAGAATATATAAATCATATTTGATGGAAATATAACAGGGGATCAATTGTAACTAATTTATTAAACAAATACTAACATATAGTACTTGACAAATCCATTTCATTTATGAGAAACCTTCATCCCAGAAGAGCACCGAGTTATTCATGCAATTGTGTTCCAGCAATAAATTATAGTACAAAGATAATAACCAACACACCTGGGAATGAAGCATCCATACATTTGAATACACTTACTTGATAAACGACTTCACAAAGTACGTCACGTTATCAGGAAAATGGCGATGCCCATGTCGTGCTGAGAAACTGTACATTATTCTTGCGTTATGCCTCTCTCATACACTTTAGTGGGGAATCTTATGGGCAGGAATGTAATAAATCTCTCAGAATATGTAAACTTATTTATTGGGGTGAGGTTTCCATTTATAAGCTAGGTACGACATCAATAATAGGTTGCCCTACATAAAAACATATCAAATGCAATTTGCATTCTGACTAGTGATATACATTTATTCGTAATAGGTGAAAAAAATAATTCGTACCCAGGCACTTAAGTATAACATTTGGTTATATAAATACGAAAATGGCCTTTTATTCTCATCAACTTCAAATTTACATCATGACTTAAGGTTTTCGCCGACAAATTTTCATGAAACAATACTCAATATTATCTTTGAATACAACCATTACTACGAACACAACCACCCCCCCCCAAAAAAAAAGAAGTTTAAAACTGCAGTCTACACTATTCATCAACAGCATGAATCTGTTTAATATGCCTATAGTAATATATTTCAGCAGTTCCTTTTCACCGTTTAACGGTACACGATAAAGGGTGCAGAAATGTTTTGGGCTTTCTCCTGTTTCCTTCTTTGGAGGATTTAAAGTTCAATAGCATGCAGGGTGCAATGTGATGTCATTACGGAGTATTCACAGTTCAACACACTGCTGTCAACCTGTGGAAGATATGCAGGGGAAGGACTCGCATGGCAACGGTGCGTGAAACTGATGTATAAATGAATTTCAATACTGCCCCTTCTCTTGTACTGTTCTCATTTCCCCATCGGTGACAACTCAATTAAATAAGGGCTCTTCAATATTATATGCGTGTTTTAGAAAGCCTGTACAGTGCTAATATAAATGGAATGATCAGATGAAGGAATGGCAAGTTAAATGTGTATTATAAATACTCAACAGGCTGCAGCCTTTCATTCGAAGTCGTACCCTTATCGATTGAACGTTGCAGTAAGGACTCTCTTTTGCCTTTACAGTTGACACCATATATTTGAGCATATCTGGTATCGTCTCAGGTAGCAAGAGATTTCTGAAATCAGATATACTAATCCCGAACATCGTTATAGTTCCAATTTTTATAAGAATATATATCTACTTGTCATATGGGATAAAGTGTTAAAACAAAAACGACACAGCACTTGTATATATATTCACCTGGTACAGGTACTTAACAAAAATATTAGCCGAAGTATTACAAAAGTGGGAAGCATAATACCAAGTACAATGAGTGTCAATTGTAGCATCTTGAAATTCAATCACAATACAGAAACAGAGGGCCTGCTTTTCTTTCTCCTAAAAAACCTTCATCCAAACAGCTCTTAGGGAGCGAAGCTTTTAACACCGATCCATGACTTACGAACAACGATTATTCCCGTTTAGGAAACTATGATAGAGCAATTATAGCCCAATATTGTCCTTTCATCCTCTTTATAAGAAAAAGATATACAACAACACGTTGATATAATCAACCTTCAAGAGCGAAACAAAAACCAATTTAGCATTGACTACATGCTGAGGTTCTTAAAAGTCTCAGCTTGCGGCTAAGGGCAGTCCGCCTTGGCTTTTATTTCTCGAGGTAATCAGGCCACAGTTGCCTGGCGTAACGTCGCCTTTCTTGCACGTATTTATCGATCTTGCTCCAAGCGATCCAGTTTGTTTGAAATGGTCACACAAGATTTTTTGACATTTATTCAGCTAGGTAAAGGTTACATATCAAACGAAAATCTCGTAAAAGATGTATCAAGAATCTGTCCTTGAACTTTTATGACCACGATGCCGAGGTACATCCCCAAATTTAGAATATAAAACGTAATTGGCCACTTTAATTATATAGACTTATACCGTTCTTCGATCAATTATAGCTTTCTATCATTGACTTTATCGTTTGTCAAATTTCAGTATTTACTGATGACAGAGAAAAGTGTTTTTTAGTTCTCTCTCTACGGTGGAAAGTTATATTCATCCAAACTTCTTGACGTATCAGAGTCCGTTTGAGATGTTAACGAACTTATTTACTTCTTTAAACATACCACCGGGAGACTAAACTAGATCACGTAATTGCACCACAATCTGAATGATACATGCTGGTCAATTAGAAGTTACACGAAACTGCAAAGGTGCAAAAACAAAAAAATAACCAGAAAAGGGAATCTCAGAGTTCAGTTGTACTTAACCACCATTCACAAGGCATACATTGGTCATTATAAGTAGGAAATCTGTCTGGAGTATCGCTCAATTTAAAAGCTTTTAGAAAAATCAATGGAATTTCAAAGCTGAAAAACAACTCAAATATTTACGGGTGCTTCGCCCTTGTGTTTTGTCACACAAACTTGAGAAGCGCATAGGCACCGTTTTGAGCGTCGATGACAAGTTCTTTTCGTCAGCGTCACGAATCCCCGCGCGCGTGCAAGATGTAGACATGAACACTTCGACAAGGAAGAAAAGACAAGGTTTATTTAATAATCCTTTCACGCTGAACAGAAGGTAAAGGTGGAAAATGAATGAGGAGTATTTGCACATGACGCGGACAGATGATGAAGATCTCGACGCGGCTGAAAGTGAAAGCTAACATTGGGGTTCGCTTGACGGGCCGTCGGGGTTAAGCGCGGGAAAAGCAGAATAGTAAGAAGAGAAAGAGAGTGGTCTGCCGGGAGTCTATTATCACTTGAGTGCGTGACCAGGTATAATGGCAGCTTGTCTCAGCGGACACAGGCCGTCAAATCTTAAGTGATCTTAAAGGAAGAATCCAAAACCTCTCTACTGTATGGAAAACATGACGTATGCAGCCCTCTTAACCATGATCCACTTTCCTTTTTGAGTTCACTGTCAGAAGTAGGCAGTAATCGTCAAAGACTTTTTTTTTTCACGCAGCAACTCTCAAACATCAAACGAGTGGTTTTGATAGAACGCGATCACATTCATTCTAAATTGCATTTGTTATCGTCTAGATCTTAGACTTAACTTCAAGCAAATGTGTCTCTCATAGCATATAGATTCAGTATCATTATCATTGTTTTGGTTGGGGAATTTAGTATTACCTTTCTTGTATTATTCTTTGTCTGAAAATAGCACTACTACGATGAAAACGACTTAATATATAAACTTTCATATGGGACTTCACAAACCCAGGGCATCAGAATTCATTCCTCAGTGTTAATATATAATTTTCTAGACATATTTGAAATACAAGGGAATTTCAAGACCAGTAAGTTTCTTTCTTGTAAAGTTTCTACGGACAAACGTCACAACCTTTTTTTTTCTCTATTATAAAGTATCCTGTCAACTGCTTCCTTAATCATAAGAAGCCCAACAGAAACCATCCCATCATGGAAAGGTGTAAATGTCCGACAATTCAAAGCTTAAAAACCCACTGCACTGCTTTGATAGCTACTTGCGCCCTTTATACTGTATAGCAAACAATTCCTAATCGGAGACCATTGTCCCCCATGGCCCCCTTTTCTTATGTTTATTGAGAGCTGATTTGATGAGATATGCACCTGTCAGTGACCATGCAGGGAGGTCTACTTCATCTTGGCCAAACTAGTCCAGAGGGGCTTTAAACCCGTCGGAACAAAAACACGAATTCAGTCTTTCAGTTTCAAGTTTTATTTCTGCATTTTCCATAAACAATAACAAAAATAACAATGAATACATGTTTAGCAATATAATGATAAGTGATACAAGTAGTAATTCACAAATAAATAGATATAAATAATCAATAGTACAATTAATAGTATTTGAAAAGAAGGAAAAGGAGGAGAATGCAGAAGACCAATATCGTAAGCAGAGCTTGAAATGATACCGAATGTGATATCATATTCATTTTCAGATAATTTTAAATCGATGTAAACTTCATTATTTACGTCACAGTCGTCCCTAAAGCCATAGATGAGATCCCTGTGGCACATGTCCAACATAATTGTGTTGACCAGCAAATCAGCCAGTTTCTTATACTATCTTGCATCCAATCACTTGCAATATTTGCATCATTTGCCAATCACAAAGTCTTGAAATTGATTTTCGCAAGAGGAAAACTGACTTTAAGAGGTTTTCGCTTATTAGATGAATTATAAATATGCTTAAAAGCAAGCGTACAGGTGTAGTTATATTCCTGAGAGAGATATTGCTGAGATTGAATTTAATCTACAAGCAGGGTAAAAGTGACATTAGGGACTTTTAGATTTGCGTGGACTGATGCGTGTGACGTCCATTCAAGGCAGTGCATTACGAACGTCGATCGTAGCAATCCACGTTGTCGTTGTGCAAATCTAAAAGTCCCTATTAACCCGTTCACTACATCCGGCTCCAGTAGACAATGTGTTAACGTGGACTGTTTCAACCGATGGCAGGTCACACAGATAAAAGAATACAATTATTTAATGAAGATAAAGTAAACATATCATATTAATATGAAACAAAATAGTGTAAAATCAAGTCGAGTGAGTTATAACTTTCAGGAATACAAACAAAATGGGCAGTTTTTTCAGGATCTTAAGTCATAATCTGTAATTGAAATTCAAATTTCCTTTAAACAAAATATGCAACCAGTTGTGCTGCAGAACATAATGGTACTAAATCGAACGTGTGAACTACCTGCGAATCATATACTCCTTCGTTTAAAATTTAAATATTTAGCCCCTTAAAAGTTCTTGGAAAAGCTCTTTCATGCAGCGTATTAGCACATCTTGATCTATATTTTTTTCCCCTGATTTTTACGATAACGTCTGGTTTTCCGTTTCTTTAGTAATGTTTCTGATGGAGTTTTTTGTGAATGTAGCAGACATAGTGGAGTCAGTCTGACATTAGATTTGATCCATTTATGACTCAGTCCATTCTTCCATTCTGTCAAACCCACGTGAAATATAAGCAGATCTTGATCGAGAAATGTCCTCTTCACAGTATGGGTTGCATATTCAGGTTCTTATCTTTTTCTAGGACTGGCAGACTTTGGTGGAATTTCTCAAGCAAAAGATAGGTTGCATTCATTTTACTGCAAGGCAGCGTATAGTTGCCATCTGACATGATTGCCGAACATTACGGATTATATCAAATACCTAATATTGGACTGGGTCATATCATTTTTTTTTTAATTTCACAGAACATAATGGAGCATTATGGAATTAAAATGCAATTAAAAACAATACTGTAGAATTGATTGTCGTGTCACAATCCGCAAAGAGGCTATACTACTGATGTCCAGCAGGGAGCCTCATTTGAATTTGTTCTAGGGGCTTTGTTCGGGTCTGTCAGACTTTCTTACATGAGTGATTTGTGGAATATAACAGATTGCAGTAGATTACGACATATTGCCTGAGCTTTACTTCTCCATTTCTTGGATTTATCAAGGGCAGCCTTCTATACAGGCATGTTAGATGAATATTGGCCAATGTGGTTCGTATATTGGTAAGGAGCCATTCACAAACTGTCAATGCCTCTTCATAGGTATACCATACAGTATCTCTTGATGCATTTCCATAATGTTATCAAACGATTTCGTTTTAACTGGCTCCCTGTCGTAGCAACAAGCAGAATTGACAACAGACTTAACTCCGTTTCGTTGACAATCAGCCATGCATGAAGTCTTTCGTCTACGGCTGATTGTCAACGAAACGGAGTTAAGTCTTTTGTTAATTCCGTTTGCTGCTACAGCAGACAGCCAGTGAAAATGAATTTGTTTAATAAAATTATGGAAATGCAAGCACTACTTTAAATAGACAGAACTTTTTTTTTTATTCTTAGCTCATTTTTCCTGACTGAGGTGTGATATGAAAGGGCAGAAACTCAACTTTCTAGAAATATGATTTTGTTTTTGAAATTCAGATACCGTCCGCCAAATGACTTTTTGTTTTCCCCTCTTCAAATTCATTTTAATCACTCATGCGTGAAATATGGATAATACAAGTTGCATCAAATGAAAGAAGAGAATCTAAGCTTTCCAAATATGTGTCACTTATTAATTATAATCGTGATAAAGTTAAGATAAATCATCGACAATTCTCGGTTTCGTTTTTTCTGGGACGCACTGTATATCATACCGTCAAAAATATCATATCTCCAAAATTTATATTATTTTATTCTTATCCCTTGTATTTTATTAAGTTTATTATAAAAAGAAAAGAAGAATGTTCTAGACAAATCCTTTTTATGCAGAAAAAAGAATTGAATGATAAAAAAAATCAATGGTCACATTTGAAATCATAAAGTCAGGTACATGTACAATGCATGATACACCAATACCAAAATTCATAGATACTAAACATGAATAACTGAATCAATAAAAACATAAGTGTAAATTAATA
>BEXV01000997.1:15078-28214 GCA_003118195.1 Hemicentrotus pulcherrimus
TATTTGGTAAATTTGTTTCTCTCATGGTCTGTGAGAGATATAGGGTAGTCCCATATACATCTTTCTGTGTATAGTGCTTGTAAATTTACGAAGAATGGGCCAAATTTCTTATCATTTTGATGATTTCAGAACCTTGCAGATGCTAGATGCTAGATGATCATCCTTTTCTGATCGATTCCACAACGTTTCTTTCACAATGCAATCGCATGACCATAACTGGTCTTTACCTATAACGTAGGTGGGTAATATTCTATTTCTTTTTATTAATTCGATTTTGCTGATTTGGCTTGATTAAAAAAAAAACACACATACAAGACTTTGATCGAGTACAGCAATGTTATTCCGTTTCATCTCAAACCATTGCTGCACATTGAAGAGAGAAAAAACACAATATTAATATGTTCAAACAAGTATTGTTACTTAACACATAGATATACCAGGTAAACAGCAAAAGTATTTATAAGCTACACCCGAATTTGGTGTCAGGACCTTGAACATGTCTTGCACACGCTGTGCATATTACGCTTTAGATAGTGTGTAACCCATCCCTTAGTTGTACTTGATTAAATTGATTGAATGAGAAAGTACTACCTACGAGTCACTTTCCAGTCCGAGGTCAGTTGTACTCAGACTAATTAATAATGGCAGCTAAACACAACATTGAACTTGCTGACCGCGCGTGGGATTCTCTCTTAAACCTTGGGGTAATTGATTAAGTCGCTTCTTAAATCGGCACGACACTGCCTGATGGGGTCAGGCTTTCAATTGTACGCGGCCAGATTTATCCTGGTCATCATACCTAATTGGCCGGTAATTTTTCTCATTGAATCCACCGAACAAAAGAGAATGCACCACAGTCAATTTGGATTGTGTGGAATAAATGGAAACGTTTTAACTTAATTGTGATAAAAAACAGTTTAAATCCTGAGTGGGTGTCTTGAAATTGGTGCAGCTCTCATAATCGTGGTCACAAGAACCAAGGCTGTAAAGTGTCATCTATAATACATTTACTTTAACAGGTATTCAAAACCGTGCTTTATAGGAGAGCTGATACCAGTAATGATTTATAAATATTCCGAATTTATATACAAAACCAATAAGAGCTGATTCTTTCCGTGATGCTCCGTAACGCTTAAATATTTATAAATACTTTCAATTATTTTTCAATTCAATTTACCCAAATAATATACGCAGTAATAAAGAACATTTTACATTACTCATTTAAATGTCTCTATGAGCTATTCATTTCCATCATCATGGGGGTAATTGGAAAAATTCATTGAAGACACGTTGCTAATTGTTATCTTACAAATAAATGACAAGTCCTTCATCTTGCCTTCGCCTCATTCCCAAAGGAGTGCAGACACGTCTACTCGAGTTCAGACAACGGCACCATCATCATTATCAAACAATGCGAACATATGGCGCCTTGGTCAACTTAGTATAAATAATGAGAAAAACGCGTTGCACTTAGGGATGTTTTTCTGTTCTTTTATTTTTTTCCAGTTTGTCAGTTTTTCTGCCGGCCGTCAAAACGTGACGGTGGATTTACGAACGATTAGGCAGTGGTGGTCATCGATGTCTGGTCAAGAGGAATGGGGTAGGAGAGATGATAGTGATAACGAGCAGAAGGTAGATATGATGGAGAGAGTCAAAGACAGCTCAATGATAAATTAATGCACAAGTACGGGACAGACAACTATGTTCAAGAAGACGTTTTGACGAAGTTGGAAATAGAGAAATGATTGACAAAAATATGAAGATTAAGAGAGGGATGCTTTTGGGAGACAAAGAAAGGGAAATGTGGGGCGCGAGAGAAGATGGAGAAGGTTGACAAAGAAAAGGGAGGGCATTGGAGAAGGGAAAGGGAAGGAAGAGCGATTGAGTTAGAGTGGGAGAGACGGAAGACACGGGAGATATGAGAGAAATGAGAGGGAGAGAGAGAGAGATGGAGAAAGAGAGAGATAGAGAGATTAAAAGAGAGAGAGAGAGAGAGAGAGAGAGAGAGAATAGACATGGAAAAAATCTTAAGTGACGAAAAGTTAAAGGGTTAAAAAGACAGAGACGAAGAGAAGCAAAAAGTAGTAAACAGAGAGACAGGAGAGAGGGAAAAGGGAGGAGAATTACAATAAAGTGTGACAAATACCACAAGTGACTGGAATGTGGGGATTCCGGCTTGATGTTTCATGGATAGCTTCACAAAATAACAAACTGATATAGAAAATGTGGTAGAGCGAGAGGGAAAGAAAATTCAAAAGTGCGTTGGAGGAATGAAACATTCGTTAAACACTTTCTCACCTTCGTCGTGTTTTCCTTGATTGATGTAACAGTAGCTGACACGAACTGTAGAGCGACGTGAGAAAACAATTAACCTCAACCTTGGGGTTTTACTGAAGGAGAACATCTCACATGCATGGTGCCCAAAATGTAACGAGCTGTACATTGTATGGTATGGTCTATTTGTTTTCTATCCAAAAGTACTGGCTACCTGTCATTAATGTGTCATTAAAGGTAATATAGTAGTAATAACTGGAAAATAATTTTGTTCACGGAATCAAACAAAACAAATGATAGGGGTTCACACACACAATACATTACAGTTGACAGTTGATTTAGGACAAAATAATTGCTCAGTTAAGACAGCAACTATACGAAATTAACGAGTATAGTCCCGTCACATGCATGTCACGTAACCACAATGATGCAAATATAATTTGCGCTTTCAGTGAATATTATTTTCAATACGTTTTCAGTACGTTTTATTGGACAAATTTTGTCAAAAAAACCTTCTCCTGCGCTCAGGCCAAGCATTTTTTCTTTACTCGAAAATCAAATCCACCCCGAGTACGCAAGCTGGACCTTAACCATTTGTGCAGATGATTAACAATACATGTTGCTCTTAGATACATCTGCTCATAATCATCGAGATTATATGATTTCTTTGAAAAATACGTGAAATGTGATGATTATATGATTACTGCTTCTTGAAAGTAGATCATTTTCTAGATCCTCAGCAGGTGATGATTGTCTGTAATGAAGGTTTGATGCACCTGCGGGGTACATTTTCGTTTGACTTTTTATACTCCTCGAAGTTGTATGTTTGTGATATAGGACAGATGTGAGGGTACAATGTTGCATTAAAAATCACTTTATCCCGTCTTCAATGATTTATCTATTCATTAATTCATCAATCTTTTATCTAAAGAAGAACAAAAGCAGGATAGTCTTATTTAAAGCCACAGAGGGCCTACTATGAACAAATATATATAGAACATATACATGAATTATCATACGAAATATGCACTCGTTTAAACATAAAGACAGCAGTAGCCTGCTTTATCATCTTTAGTAATATCAAAGATAATAGACATATCTATTTTCTAGTCCAGCAATGTATTGCAACTTTATATCCTAGATGTTATTCCTTACAACGCCGCAGTTGTATGCTGTTGTAAGACACACTGAAGTTTAGTCGAACAACACCACCAACAACAACATACATACTTTTTTTTATTTCATTGCAAATAAGATTTTGGTTTTAAAAACATCAGTGTACACACTGTTGTTGACTTGAGATAAATACATGCGCAGATGTGCATTTGCGTTTCAAAAACTAAATGTTGCCAGTGGATATTATCTTTAAATGCATGTGGTCTAGCCCTATTCAACATAAAACGACGATCAGAAGACACGCTGTTTAACATTTCGGATGTTGTGTCTTATTAACATGCATAACCTATATGATTATGATTATTGCTTCCAAGAAAAGAGAGAGTGGCTGGCATCGAGGGGGGGGGGGGGGGAGATAAGGGGCAAATAGGAAGAGAAGGAGTGTAAGAAGGAGTGAAAGAGTGAGTGGAAAAGGGAAGGGGAGAGAGTAAGAGAGAGAGCAAGTGAGAGAGGGAGTGTGAGGGAGGAGGGAATGACGACACAGGGAGACTGAGATAGAGAGGCAGGGCAAGAGAGAGAAAGAGAGAGAGAGAGAGAGAAAGGAAGAAAAAGAAAGAGAGAGAGAGAGGGGGGCAGCAGGAGTAAAACAAAATCATGGGTGACAGACATACATGCGTTACTCTGTTCATATCTAATGAAGATAACCGCATCTGGTAAGGATACAAGACCCAATAAATTCAATCTTGAAATTCCATGACCAGAGAGGGAGAGAGAGAACTGATCAGCAGATACCCCCACCCCCTCTCTCTCTCTCTCTCTCTACCTTTTGTTCTCTCTCTCCATTTCTCTTGCATCGTATTGTAACGCTTTTTGATCTCCCCAGTCCATTTGCTACCAAGACAGCATCATTCCTCATTATGCAGTCCGAGAAGAAAGGTTAAAGATCCCCGACTGTTACTCATTCTACCTATCCTAACAGAATGTTAATGGATGACCAGTAGAGGCGGGCCGTTGATAAACGACTGTTATGATCCATAACGACTTCATGATGAACGATGAACACGCGTACACATGTCAAAATAACTTATGGATGAACCCCCTACCAAGTGAAATTCGATTACGCCTTTGCCATTCACTAGCTTCCAACTCTGCAATGCGACCGCTTTTGCATTACTCGTCGACGTGGGATATTCCACACGTTGGCAAGTTGTCAATGAAATGGCTCTCATGGAAAAAGATAAACGTAGGGGAAAATTGAGAGGGCACTGGCGATTATGTCCGACCTGTCGAGTAAGGGGTGCAGTGGAGCTATATTTAAACCCGGAAGAGCAGTCACGGGGGCGTACGGGGTAGGACAGATGGAATTTTTAATTTGATTTACAAAGTCACATTATGCTTCCCGGCACGTACAGCCCCTTTTGTGCATGCTGTGTTTACAAAGTGACATAACACACGACATAACCTGAAGCTTCATAGTCTATAGAATATGTTTCTACATTTTTTAAAGCGACTTTTATCTCTCACAGGCTGTTTGGGAGATATTCAAGATGTGGTAAGAGGATGTACAATATTACATAGATAGTGAAACGGTAAAAGCCTCGTTAAAATGTTGATCGTATTTTATATTTACACACTTCACAAAGTGCAGGGATACATGATGTGATGATAACTGATACAGACAATACTTAATAAGTATTTTCTCTTAAAGAGTCGATCAGCCCCAAGTTATTATTGTTTATACATAATGATACAGGCCCCAGCTTTTAAGAATATACCTGCAAAATGACGTAGAGTCCCTCAGTACAGAAACTTCGCTCTATACCCAGTCCTACTTATGACCATGATCATTAAACTTGCAGTGGTTAATTTAGTAAAGGGAAACCTCAAACAAGTCGATAGGATTGCATCCTTTGCGACGGCATTATGATTGTATCGATCTACTCACGAATGAGCCGTTAGCGTTGCTTCGTAAATAAACGCAAGTTCAACATGCCCACCCCCTCTCTCTCCTTCTCACTCTCTCTCTCTCCCCTCTCCTCATCGCTCTCTCTCTCTCTCTTTCTTACTCTCATTCCCCTCCCCCTCTCTCCCTATTCATATAACAAAAAGCATGCTTCACCGTTTGAGGCGAAGAAGGGAGGGGGGGGGGCGGAGGATAGGGCGGAGAGGCCATAACTGTATTCCGCCTTCCAGAAATGTTCGAATATCGATTTTGTGAAGAGGTTCCAACAAAATCTCTTTCCGCCTAAGAATAATAGAGAAAGGGTAGAGTGTAAAAGGAGTGCGCTATAGGTCCTGACAAAAAGGTCGTAAAACAGAAAGCAAGATAGAGAGAGGAGGAGAGAAAGAGAGATAGATAGATAGACAGCTATATATATAGAGAGAGAGAGAGAGGGGGGAGGAAGAGAAAGAGAGAGAGGGAGGGAGAGAGAGAGAGTGAGGAGAGAGAGAGAGAGGGGGAGAGGGAGAGAGAGAGGGAGATGAAAGAGAGAGANGGCATGTGGTACATTTATATGTATTAAAACTTAAATGAGAAAAACCTAATCAATATCCTTGTTACATTCGTTTTAAACAGAAAAAAAATCCTTTGAACTAAATATTTAATATTCTGTGTACAATATTGTCTAGTAAAGGAATATTTGATATAATTGATCAACTTTCAAATTTCTATTTCCCTCCTGCGTACCGCGTTGGCCTAATACCAGTTAATTGTATCGCTCACCCGGGAAAGGTACCTATACACAACCATGTAATTATATACATGTACATATATATTGGATTCATAATTCATGTTGCTTCCGTCGGGCGATGTATTATATGCCAATTATAATGTCAATCGACTAGGTATTTGGATCTCTGCCGTTATCCTGCTCAATTATTGATCACAATTGGCAATAAAATGGTATTATTAGAGGCGCGCAAATCGTATCACATCATGATTAAAAATGCAACGTTATTGCTAAATAGTTTGCACTTTGTGCGGATACGGGATCTAAGAAAATAGGTCATCATGCATGGGTAAAATATTCATCCAATTATCCCCCTTAATCAACTTAATGGCGGGGATATCAATATTAGAGTCAGGTGAAATCAAACCTTCTGACTTAATGCGCACAGTCATTATCTCTTCGTCGCGTTATTAAACTATCCTTTCTTGCCTTGAATCTGAGAGCATTGATGTGCAATGAGAAATCGGGGAAAGTGCATTACGATAATGAAAAGCTTAACAGCGTGTGAAGCCCTATGGAGCTACCAACACCATAAGAACTATAGCCTCACTTGGTTTAAGATTAAGGACAAAATACAAAATAAAAATACTCCATGCATTAGTATTTTGGGGTATAGCAACTTCACGGTACCTATATAAGGTGGTCACTATAAATGAATTTTCTTTCATTAAACGTCAAAAACGCCAATTTTATCAATATTTCTGGGTTTTCAAGGGCTAGGTAACATTGCCTTGGATTCTGAAACAAAATCCTCGACTTAGCCCATGCTGCAATCATAATTATAAACTTTTTATTTTATTTTTTAGGTCAGTCAGGAATCCCAAGACTTTTACATGCCGATCGCCTGTCTGATTATCAAGATATTTCTGATTGGAAATCGAAATTTAATTTTTCTAAGGTTTTTATAACACTTACAGTCCTTTGGAAAAATGAGTATGTTAAAACCGGTAACTCAAAGATTTTTAATTTTTTGAGGTACTTCATGATCATTTTGAAGCGCAAATTTGTTGGGCTTCAATATTACACCATATCAAAGACACTAATAGCACGTATAGGGTCATTCATCTCGAATTTAGCATTGTTACACGATGCCTTTAAAGAAACAACATATTTAAAGGAAATTGAATCAAGGCACAGTTCTCAAAGCCCTTTTTACCGACAGGCTGTGGAAAAGTACATTTTAATAACAATGCCTACCATGATCTTGTAGGGTTTATATTCGGGGCTTCCGAAATTTCACGGCACGCATCAAAAGTGGTGCAAGTTATGAACATGAGTGTTTCTTATATTTAATTTATACAAATTACACGACTACAGACAGGTTAACACTGTTTGTTAAAGATATCACAATTTCCCTAGTCAGATACTATCCTATGAGCAAGGAAAACTGTTCAAGCTATGCCTATCAAATATATAAATCAAATTGTTAAATAGTTTTGCTAGCGTTTATTGATTATCATGAATTTCCGTTAAACTAAATGGTGTTAGTGGTGATAAGCGGCCAAGGCTATCATAACTAAACCGTAATTGCCGATGAATTTGATATTCATTTATTTTCGCAGCACTTGGCCTCTGGTTATCAAAACAATTGTAATCGATACGTTGATTTTGTTTAAGGGCAGCTTTTTCTATAAGCATTCAATCCCTTTACAGGAATATTAAACAAAAAAACCTGCCCCTTGTTGTGCTTTGTTCCTTTTGGTTTTAGAGAATGAGGTCAGTTTGGGAGGTGTTTTGATTGACGGTGATGGTCAGGGCTCTGGTTTCCTACACCACGCCGCTCTAATCAAATGGTGTCCCACGGCTACTGCCACACGTTAGCAGGCTAAATGTCACGCCACGAAAATCAATGGGTGGGACTGTGAGCTAGGGATCCGTCGCCTGGCTTCCCCCATGGCCCAAGGGCCGTGCACAACGGAGACACCTCCGAAGGGTAGAATTTCTCCCTAAAATAGATTTGGGGGAGTACACAGCGAGAGAGGGGTAGGATTCACCCCCATAAAATTCACCGCAGTTTTAATTTTATTCAGATATTTTATGGGTTGCTCTTAAATAGGTGATATCACAAAAAATGGTGATCCACTGGAGCATAATGCATTTTGGCCCTAGTTCTGCTTTGAATCAATCAGTTTTCAATTTCATGACGCCATTGTATCGACAACTTGAAAACTACTTTCCGGTGATTATTTAATAAGCACAAGGAAGAAGCCTTAATATTACAAACGAAATATTACAGGAAAGTTCTTTGACCTTGATATATTGAAAATGATACCTCCAATGTCCCATCAATATTCAAAATATACGTCCTCAGCATGACGATAATCGGTCAACATATTACGTTAGAAACAAAAAACAAATATTTTGAGGGCATTAGCTTTTTGTAATGATAATAAAGCTGGTACTAAGACTTTGTATTGATGGAGAATACTGTGTGGTAATGGGAATAATACCTTCAATCAACAAATTGTTTTGTATTCCACGTGTGCATCGATCAGACCACTGCTAGCGTTCTCATTATCGGAAACACGATCCATTTTCAATTATCGACCTAACTACATTCCGTGGCGTTTTTTTGGTATTATTATAGTCTTTCTTTCTAATCAAATTGGCGCAGACATGATACTCGATGCCTCATTACACTCGTTGAGGGCCCCACAATGCATTGTTCAATCCCTCTCTACTCTTCAATTTATTCAAGCTAAATGCGAATTTCATATCAAGGCATGAGACCTAGATATCGGTAACACATTAATATGTTCCATACATGTGTTCGAGGGCATTATTGTCCTTGCTAAGGGGCCCACAACGAAATGACGCTTTTGTACTGTTCCATTTTCCCACTTTATATCAATTTCGTATCAAGGTATGCCAATATTGGTAAAAAAATATTTTTTTTTGTATGCCTGTGCTCAAGGGCATAGCGTCCTCGTTAATTAAGAGTCCATAATGGAACTAAGTCTTTGTAATGCTCACTATATTATATCAATAGGTGATATGTATTTCGTGTCAATATTTGCATATTTTGAAATTATAATTTGTATGTGCACGAACACCAACAATACGTTTTAGACCCCCCCCCCCCCCACAAAAAGGGGACTCAAATATTGACCTCATTTAATTCGCTTGCTTACTTCACTGTTAACTTGCTTGTCATTTTTTATTTAATTTTAGCACTTATGCCCTCCCCTCGTGCACTACGATATACAGTAGTCCTGAAAATACCACGATACATATCCTCTTTATATTTATATCCACGCGAACCACCAAGGTAAATAAAGGCACCAGTCAGGTTGGATCTTTGCGGCGACAGTTGCTCCATGGCCAGGTTCACCCTTCAACCTTGGACCAACTAACCCTAACCCTTAACCGAAATCTCACATTCAACTCTAACCCTTACTCGACATCTCTGACAGATAAAGCCCTTAAGATATGCCATCAAAAACAAACCTCGCCAGACAGAAGGTCGGGTCACTGTATCCAGGGCAGCCCCTAAACAAGGCAAGAATGAAAGAAGGCAAGCTAGCGGGTTGTACGAAGTGTGTTGCGGTTGACCAGTGTATATGCGGACCCCGTTGACATTTGAGAGAATTCTCTCTCTGTCATGTAAACCGATATTTTGTACCACCTGCGCTAGGATTCGCCAAGAGATGAAAATTATTATCGATGTGAAGTCCATTTAGAATTTCTTTCCATTTCGCTCTTTTATTTTCTTCTTCTTTTCATACTGTCTTCATCGTTGGTTTGAATGATGGATACTGTATGCGCATGTATGTGATATGTTTTCAGATTGGGTAGTGATGTTGGGACAGATTGTGGGTCTGTCGTATCAGGCTACATTTGATGGCTCTGGCCTTTGAATCTCTAAGTTTTAGTTTTCAGTTTCAGTTTTTTTTCTTCAATTTCCAACACAACAGTGATTTCGACCAAAAAAAGAGATAAACAATTCAATATTCATCAATATAATACATTTTACATGATTTAAAGTTATGAAATAGAAAGTATCCAGTATAATGTTTTTGTTAATTTTTTTTTAAAGATAAACCTGTGAAAATGAAGGGATTCACTGAAAAGCAGAGCTTGTAAAACATGGATCCCTCGCAATATTGACTTGAAGAAAGACAAAAAATATACATAGATAACCAACAAATGGCACAATCATAAAACATTTATAAATCCGTAATTCTTTTCTCTTTCTCTTTTCTTTCTTCCGATAGTAAAGTTTGAAATCTTAATAATAATTTTTCTCCATTCCCTCCTCAGTTTGTTTGCGTCTCGGCGCTCGGTAGACTACACTTCACAACCCCCTTCACTCTCTCTCTCTCTCTCTCTCTCTCTCAATTAACCCATTTTATTGTCAAATCAATATGGTTTGACTGGTAATTCTAAAAGGTCTGTTCAAACTACTTCATGGCTATTTTTGTTTCTTTGCAAACGTTCTCAAAACTAAAGTTCTTCCTGACCATTGACTTGTCACCTACACAAATCATAACTCCACATAAGGTTGCATTTCCCCCTTTGATACCCAATAACTTTCCTTATAGTCGCTAAAATCATACTCTGACACGCATTCTTATATTTTCATTTACAATGTATCAAATAAATAAGCTCCATCAGAAAACACATTCACGAGAAATGGTCATAGCACTGCTTTACGACTTATTTATCATAACGAGGCGGCACACTTTGACTAGTCCGAAGTGCAGAGTTGTACTTTACATTCAGTGTGAGATCATTGTCACTTAACCTATTTCATATCGAGAATATAGTGCGCTCTTTTTGATGATCACTGCCATGATAAGAGAGTGGATATTTAAACAAGCAAGTGGACACGATATTTACATTTTGCTCGTGTACTAACGCGAATCAATAATCTAGGTTATGAGGCTAGATATTATTTTGAACATGGTGACGAAAATGTCAGCGTTCACGCTTTACCAATTCGAAGCGTACAGTCATATCCTGATCAATTCCAATAAATAACCGGATGCCCTTCGATCATTTCCAAAATGAGTGAATAAATAGTTGTAAATAGGAACTAGACCCATGTTGTGATCCCAAAAAGGTTATGCTAAAGCTGCTGACCATTTATACAAAATTAAAGGTCTGAAACGATATGAGAAAAACGTCAGAGCAATTACACTTTTAGACAAAATGGCGGACATGAAGTTGATGAGGTACAAGGAATAATATGAATGATTGAAGATAATGAGGGTCGACCTTTGCGTTGCAACCTGAAATAAATTTAATTCATTGAGTATATTAATCTATCGCCCATCTACTTGAGCCTAGAAAACAGGTAATGGGATATAGTCATTCGATTGGTTTTTATTTCAATCAGCTAATGTGTCTGTATCTAAGAGCGCCGGGATGCTGCATATAATTTGATGGAATGTATTGTCTCATTTGCCCTATATACGTGTCTACCTACGGAGGTATTTTAGCTTTTTTCTGCCATAAAATTCTCTCTATTAATGCATTTCTTGATTTCCCATGCCAATTGATAGATCTCTAAATCGATCACATATTTTTCTTTCGGAGATTGAAATGGTAAATGGTGAACAACTTTCCAGGTGAAATGTAGGATGTTCCCACAATGAGAAAATAAATGTTTCTGGTTAAGAATAAAATGGGTGATACCATTACTTTTTTTTTTTTGGGGGGGGGGGGGANCTTAACGGTAACACTGCATTCAACATTTGTCAGTATTTAAAAACCTATAAAGATTTGCCAGAATATCTACAAGGTTCGAATGCCAACATTTTAAGGTTCCTGAAATTGTGGAAATAGAATGAAATTCAATGAGGAAGTTCGAATCAATCTAAATCAATTATTTATGTCATAAATAAAAACATATAGCGAAGACGATCCAACCCCCTAAAAGCAGTCGGCTTGAGGTTGGAGGCTGATCCACAATATGAACACATTCCGTTAAGTTAAAGGTAATAAAAAGTTTTGGGAATTTTTGAAAATTGGGTGGATAGTGAATCTTTACAATTTTGATATATTCTGATGCCCCTGTGGATGTATTATAAGCACTAGAAAAAAATAGCCCTTAAAACACTTCTGCTTTTGAGAAAAATTGAATTTAAAAATTTACCAGTGCCCCGGTAAATTTTGATAAATTTCATGTAGCGCCTACGGCCGTACAATGGTAGCTGCGACCATGAAAATCTCATAATATGTAGTTGTGATATATAATTTCCACACGAGAATTGCTAATCGGTCGATTTTTTTTTCAAGAAACATTGTTTCGTACATTAAATGATATCCTGACCTTGAGAGGGAGCTATACAGCACAAAGAGTTCATTATTTACAATTTCATAACTTCAGACTTGATTTCAACCGCGACAACGATCACTGCATATTTTAGGATTGCATATGCTTCCAATATGTTCATTTGAACCAAATTCATGACTCTATACCAAAAAATTGTAATACCTTTAAGATGGCACCCCTAAATGATAACGCTTGATTTGTTCTCATTGTGTGTGTGTGTGTACAGTATTCACACCGAAGCCCTGTACCGGATACAAGGTTCATCGTAAAAGACAGACCACCAATTCGTCTTCCTACAAATCTAAAAGGTGGCTTCTGTACAAAGTTTGAAGGCACACATCGTAATATCAGTCTATGTACGTGTGCGTTAAACAGTGTCTGCAATGTGAGACTATCCTAACGGCACACTGCATAGGCTCTCTACTTGTGTTGCTCCGAACACAGCCAGAGACTGACAGAGCTAGGCACTGCTCAAGGCATTATGAACTGC
The DNA here is from genome assembly GCA_003118195.1 of Hemicentrotus pulcherrimus. Taxonomy (NCBI): domain Eukaryota; kingdom Metazoa; phylum Echinodermata; class Echinoidea; order Camarodonta; family Strongylocentrotidae; genus Hemicentrotus; species Hemicentrotus pulcherrimus. Next base: position 27,965 of record BEXV01000997.1, read on the forward strand.
GGTTAAAGTGTCAAATATAAAGAGTCTGCGCCTCTAGACTAGTCAGGACCTGTTGTGATAGCCAATCGCCCATTCGACCAGGTAGTCATGGAGCGTACCAGGGACCTATTTCTTCGGTTGCCTTTTCATTTCAAGGGGAATAGAGACCCCATGACTTACTATTAATGGAACGGCAATTATGCAAACTAAGTGTGTGCCTGCTCAATGAAACGTTAAGTGGGGGAAGAGAGAGAGAGAGAGAGAGAGAGAG